>SKCR01013477.1:0-11567 GCA_019454045.1 Zanthoxylum bungeanum
TCTACCTCTGACTCCGGTTCTGCCATTGGGTGGCATGAGATCTAAGAAATTAAGAAAGAAAGATTATCAATTCCATTTAAAAGGAATTATAATTAATCGAATGAGACATACCTCGAGACAAGGTTAATAGAGTAAACAATCTATTATATATAGTGGTATCCCATGTATACTACATATACAAGACAATACTACTCTCTTACTGTAGTCACTGACTCCCTAGACTATGCTCTGATACCATCTTTGTAACATTCCCATTACGTGAATGCTACCGGCAGGCAACAGATCCCATGTTGCCTAAGCCTCTAACTTGTGCAGTAGAAAACTTGTTTTATCATAATACTATGCAATCTTATAACTAGTTGCACATGTAATCTTAAAATTAGCACAAATGCATAATTATGAAATATATACAATCTGAATGTATTATCATATACAAATCATCAATCATATGTCTATAATAAATCAAAATGAAATCCCAGAGAACTACATTCTATATGAATATGATCTTAGAATGATGGACCTAATAATTAGTGACTGAGAAGCATAACTTTTATCCTCGAGCTCAGTCTCCAAAAGTTGCACGTGGCACACCAAAAGATGGATCCTGCAAAAGAACTAGGAAGTGGTGGGGGCGATTTATGTGGAACTCAGTGTGAGTGGAACTACAAAATCAAATAATGTATCAGTATAACTGTTTAAAATCATCTTAACTTAAAAACTTTTCGAAAATCCTTTATTTGGAAACTAAATTATTTCTTTTAAACTTGAGAAAACTATTTCAGAAATATTTTCTATATAAAATCTCTGGAACTGTAGAAAACCTGACGCATAGGGAAGTTACGTATCGCCGTCCCTCACACACCTGTTGGAGTTTCTAGAGGTCCCAAGATCAAAACTCAAGCATGAATCATAAACGAATACAACGACGGAAGTGCGGAATACTTACATCGAGCGGTTGAGAGACAATTTGGGCAACAAAACGAACTGAAATTGCTCACTGCCCACTGCTCATGTGCGTGAACTGCAGCAGTTTGTGCTTTTGTTTTGCGCCATTTTGATCAAGAAAAAACGAGCTTCAAGCTTCATCAAAACGTTCCGGCTCATGGGCGAACCTCCCTACCACCTTCGCAAGACTCGTAGTGTGCTAGCACTTGCGGTTATCACCATGAAAAACGCAACTCTTGCTTCCCTTTGTTCACGCCATTTCTGGTTCAAAAACCAGTGAAGAAAAGATGGCCCTGTTCGTGAGAGAAGAAGAGAAAGAAATGGAGAGATCGAAAATGGTTTTGCATGTCTTGAAAGTGTAAAGCCTTTTGATTATATATTTTCCAAAATAATAATCAATTTCCATTTAATTTTATCTAATAAATTAAATGAATTTAGGAGCCAAAAACCAAAAGTTTTCCCTCCACTAGCTTTCACTATTCCCATCAACTTTAAGTCATATCATCTAATAAAAGTGACATGTCTTTCAATCAATCAATCACATCAATCAATCACATCACTCAAAGTGACATTTGTTTTGACGCTTGATGTGACGAATGATTTGACGCTTGATGCGACTTGCGATGCCGCACTCGAATTCGAAATACGAATGCGCTCGCAATCACACTAGGGCTCGGTTTCGTTAATTCCAAATTAACGATTTTTCCGTCGCGTCGTAATTAAATGATTACGCCTAGCGAATTCACTATTCACATCGCTAACGAATTAATTCTAAATCAATTCGTTCGTCCGAATTAAAATCTAATTTTAATTCCGCGTCGAAATCTAATTTCGTTTAATATATCGAATATATTAATTTAATCGATTAATTCCAAATTAATCGTTATCTCTCTCTAAACGATATTTTATCCTAGATAAAATATCTCTGTAATCAATCTTAGATTAATTTTCTTCTCTTCTATATAATCCAGATTATTCAAGAGTGTGAGTTGTGCGTCATCGGTGGATTATCGGGAAGCGACCCATGAGATCCCGGATATATTGGCAGTAAATACGGTCATCAGAGTATCCGAATCACGTACGTACCAAGTACTACATTTTACCGATTTACGAGACAAGGTCGACTCCTAGCAAAGCACCAAGTCTTCCAATTCTCCGGACATATCCATTTAAGAATATTAAGATCTGTATCAAGCGTAGTATACGATTGTAATGTGTGCATATCAGCCCAGTATCAGATAGTCACGTGCTAGGCCTGGGGCTGGATAAGTGTCTGCCCCGTACGAAGCACATGTCGGATGTCTGGTAACTAGTCTCTATAATCGGATATACATGACCTTGTCATAATATCCCGATGGCCGCGCAGCACTTAAGAGCACTAATACCGTATCCAGCGTGACATCATCTCCAATATGACTGGAGTGATATTTCCCTCTTGACATCACATCCAATACACTACGACTCTCTGATAAACCCAGAAGTGGTGTACGCAGAACCGGTTAAAGCCTGTACCACCAAGACCAAAGTCTATCGATTATCGTAAGTATTAGCGATGTAAGTCTCAGGTTAAGACTATACACACCTACCTTGATTTCGGTCTCCCATAGACACATAGTCATAATACCAATGGGATTCCGAAGGGTCTATCCAGAGCGAAGTTGTTTCCCGTACCATCGGTGAAACACGACCTCCTATCGCACTTGCATAAGTCTCTAACACTTATATATATGAGAACTATGCCGTTGTGCCCTCACAACGTGCACAAGTGCAATACTAGCCTATTCCGCATTATCGATGTCCAGTCTCGATAATACTCCGACTAGGGATATTTAATGATTAATCCTTCGGGGACCGATACTGTCTCATATCATTCTCAGTCCAGGAACTAATCATAGGGACCTCTCTTCATTTATATATATCTATGGTGATCTAATCACAAATGATGAGAGTGCAATTTCCTTGTCACATAGTTAATTTGCTACAACAACACAATGATCTGTGCAAATAGTGACGCTATGGTCATTTTGTCCAACAATCTCCCACTTGGCACATAGCCAGTCACTCAAGTGTCCCACACCCGAACTATGTACGGTTCACTCAAATTGCTGAGGAAAGGTTTTCGTCAGCGGATTTGTTGATGATCTCGTCTAACGCGATTTACACGATCATCACATCGCCATGATGTATGATCCGAACGAATCAGATGAATATCGAAGTATATATCTGGATCGTCGATGAGACCTTTAATTCCTTAGCCTGTGCTGACGCCTAGCTCACCCGCTAACAGAACTATATCTAATCTAATTAGATTTATTTTCGACCCAAATGGCTTCTATTGCTGCCTCAGCTGCAGCAATAATCCGCATTTGTTGTTTATTCGGCAACAGTTATCTTGCTCGGAAGATTTCCAGCTCACTGTCCCATTATTCAAACCTTATAGTACCGCCGTAGTATTTAACTGTTTGGAAACTTGCAGCAGTGATCCCAGTCACTTCAAGTTCTCCTTCTCCATAGATTAAGATAGCATCTTTAGTTCTCTGAGATACTAACAGATGTTCTTAATTTCAATCCAGTGACTATCACTTGGATTGACCTGATCGTGACTCCATATGCTCGAAGCTTATGAGACACCCTATCGAGTACATTTTAAATGTACAATTTCCCAGAGAGTGTTAACAACTCCAAATCTATCACAGTAGATCTTTATTCCTTGAATAAAGGTTGTTACTCCCCAGAATTCTACGGAGAATTTCTATTGAAAGAATATCCATGAAAGCCAAGCTTTCACCAATTGTTTTATGGGAATTTCATTGTCAATGCCCTCTCCCACTAACCTCCTTATATACACAAGAATTATTTCGTTTTAAGTCAAATCATAAATCATTATGATTATTTCAAAACGTCAGTTCCAAAAACCTTATGCTCGCTTCAATCCAAACATGGATCGAATAACCCGCAAACCTCGTTTGTTGGTTATACAAAATCGTCAGGATGTTGTAAACATCCTCCAAAAGGTTTCCTTTTAGGAAAGTGATTTTGATATGTATCTGACACATTTCATAAATAAAATATGCAGTTATCAACAAGCATCTTCAAAATGGATTTACCATGGCAACAGGTAAAAGGATGAATCGTTATTAATACAATGTTGATAACGATACCTTTACGTTATAAGCCTAGCTTTGTACGTTGTTATGTTGCCTTCCATGTATGTCTTCCTTGAAGACGTTTAATGTACCAATAGGCACAATGCCTTGTGGTACAACAACCAGTATCCAAAATAATTGTTATACATGGAATCCATTTTGGACTCATGGCACTTTGCCATGAAAGGGAGTTGATACCTTGTATCATTTCCTCGTAGGTAGTCGGTTGGTATTCCTCAATAAGATTTACATCTTTATGAGGTTAGATCAGAAACCCATACCATAGGTTGTTTTCTGACTCTATCCATCTACCCAGTTCTTGTGTATTCGAAGATTAATGGTACAGATTCATCATAGATGAACTATTTGTGTTCCATTAAGGACTTCGTGCCTTGAATAGTATTACTCCGATTTTCATCGAGTATCACTATCCTCCCACTGACCACTGCATATCGGTATTCCTCTCGGAAAACCGCATGGTGAGCAACAATCATATTGTTCTCATGTGAGATTTATAAGTACTATACTTTAAGTTTCCCTTAGGATAACCTATATTGGCACTTATCCAATTTGGGTCTTAGTTTGGTATCATCCAAACGTTATGCCTGGCATACCCAAATTATTAGGAGTAAGAAACCTCGTTTCTTTCCTGTTCATATCTTATATGCTATCTGTCCAACAGATTTATATGGAACCTTATTCTAAATAAGTTTTGCACTGTTAATACATATCCTGTTTGAAGGAAATGATAGCTCAGAGTGACTCGTGATAAACCTTATCTTGTCCAACAAAATTCAGTTTTTAGTTCGGACACACCGTCAAACTGACGTGTCTCGGGAGGAGTCCTCATCTGAAAGAATACCATACTCTTTCATGTATGTATGAAACTTAATGCTTAAGTATTTTCATTACGGTCTTACCGCGACGGTATAATACTATAGCCGATCTGTTTATCTACTTCGTGTCGAAACTCAAAACTTTTCGAATTGTGTTCTTCAAAAGAAACACATAACCATAACGTGATGCCACATCCGTTAAGGTCACGAAATATTCATGTTCACATCTAGTCTAGCTAGATATGGGCCCACTTATTTCACCATGAATAGGGCTAACAGATCGGTGGCTTTCACACTATTACCAAGTAAATAGTGTTTTAGGTATTTTACCTAATAAACTAGATTGCAGACCTTATTTGAAAGTCAAATCAGTCCTAGTACCCACTCTTCAAAAGTGTGATATACGAGTCTTGTTTAATTGTGTCCCAGACAACAATGCCACAAATAAGTCTCTATTGATCAAATCAATTTGAGCTATTTATTTGTCATTTTATATGTTTGAGATCTTATTTATATGCAAAATATAAAATTCTTATTTATATTTAATGTATTTATCTCAGTATCATCTTTATATAATAAAACACTTAGTGTTCTATAATATAAGGTTTTTATCCGTACGTATTAAACACTGATATAGAGATAATGTCTCTAGTCAAACTAGTTACATCATAACAGTTCCTAATTTAAGTACATACCCGAAGGGTAGTTCCTAAACTTAGGTATCTACGGTCGAAACAGCGACTTTCGTCCCGTTTCCGATTCGCAGAACAATCTCAGCTTGAATTTAGTATCCTGCTCAAAGCAGATTCTGAACATCAATACATATATTTTATGTACCACACTAAGTATTAAAATCTAATTTCAATACTAGTAGTGCACATAACTTTGACAAACATTTTTAAAGTTAGAGCTCGCCCTTTCTTTAATTCCTTCGTGTCTTCCATATCCAAATGGTAGTCACTTTGGTATATGTCAAATTCCCTTTCAATATTTTAGGAACCTTAGGCCAAGCCTTGGGTTTTAGAATATCGAAACGATGTGCACCTCGTGCTACATCCCCAATTGCAAACTTTGACTTTATCTCCTCTAGAATAGTCAATTAATTCTCCAAGAATTATAAATTGCAATTTAATACTTCTTAAATCTAAAATTAGATTTATGACAAGTATATTAAATTAAGCATTAAAGTCATCATCACATAAATCTTCCAAAGATTTTATGCTCTACTTATTTTGCTTAATTTTGGGCGTAAGGTATAATAAGTTATTTTATCAAATAAGTAACCTATTATTTATCCCAATTTGAAAATTAAATCATTTAAAATATTTTAATCCCAGATTATATTTTAAATATCCAACTTTTCAATTTCTTATCTTGATTACAACAGTCCAACTATTTAATCAACGATTAGTGGTACTATATATATTATAATGATTATAATAGTCCAACTATATAATCAAATATAATCCAAATTAATTAACCTCAATTACATTGATACTATAATCCAATTATAAAATCAACTGTAAACTGAAATTAATTAATTCAAATATATTGATTAATATAATCCAATTATATATAATCAAGTATAATACAGTCCAACTGTTTATTAAAACAACAATTTAAATATTAGTCCAACTAACATTTAATATAATGACGAAATAATTTGAATGAGCGCGTATAGCGAGTAATTGAATGAATATTGCAAATTCAATTTTTGCCTCCCACTATTTTTCGTCGAGCCTCTAACCCTCTGTCGAGTATTCGGGAAACCGTGTTTCCTAGTGGGCTAGGATCCCGTTAAAGTATCACACAATCTTGACTTTGGCCAACAAATTATATGATAATTAACTAGGTAGATCTCGAAGATCAATTGGATCTCATCAACTCCTAGATCCAGTAGGGGACATCCAAGTCCCAAACATATATCTTATATATGCCTATACATCGAATGTATACCCTAACCTTTTCCTCTGAATCAACTAGGCCTTGGCTTTGGCACAACAAAAACCTAGTGATCCCAGTCAAGCGTGGACCCATTGACATGGAAGCTTCGTAATCAATGTCAATGGACAAGAAGTGGTCTTGACTTTGGCCAACAAACCACAACTTGGACACGACATCGATATGGAACAAAGCCTCGTGATTAAAACACAATCTTTGACGGACAAGGGCTTGACTTTGGCCAACAACCCCTGCCAATCTCGGATCTTGAGTAAGAATCACTCAATGGAAGGAAAATAAACGCTTGATATTTAACGAGGGTTTTTCGCGTGCAAATTGGCTACCAATTTAGTTATCTTTGTTAAGGTCTCATCATCATACACCCTTAAACATGCATTCTAAATACATAATAAAGCGAGTATGAAAATAAATAATAATGATATGCGGATGGATACTTTACATTGATCCTAGATCAAATCTCTCCCTTTCTCACTCAAGCTAGCACTTGTATTACTTCTACCGTTACACTACACTTCTAAAGAAACCTCATTTACATTGAGGGGAATAGATGAGAAGAGAATACAAAGAGAATAGAGGTGATAAGGCTGGACTCGCAGGTCCAATTTAATAAATCGAATTTATTACAACAATTTCTAAAATTGCCCACCCACCCATCTAATATCCATCCGATATACATTATTCATGCATCACAACCATGTATTCACTCATATAAGCATGCTATCAATCAATCTAATCAAATTAATTTCTGATAATTATGTGATCATCCAATGTTCAAACAACGATTTGATTTTGTTCGAGTCAAACTCGTTTTTGCGAATAAGTACTTAAAGTACAAATTCTAGAATTAAATTAAACTACATAATTAAATCCAATTCAATTTGTATTTAATTCTAATTCACTATTTAATTTCAAATTAAATATCACACTTATTAATAAACCTTTTACTAATTAAATTCCAAATTTAATTGTTACGGGTCTCAAAGCCCGATTAACGTCCAACGTCAACTTAATTAAAGTCTAATGGGCTTTTAATTAATTTATTAAGGCGTGGACTTTTGGTCAACTCGGTCAAACCTGCAACCAAAGTCCAATCCGGGATTTACCCCCATAAGCCTTTAAATTAATTTTGGCCCATTAGGCCCAATTAAATTACAAAGGTCCATTAGTTGCATTTGGGCTTTATGGTTAAGGTTTTGGGCCCAATTGGATCCAATCCATTTGGCCTAAACCCAACTTGATAAAATCAAGCCCAATAGGCCCAATTACAACATTAGAAGCCCAATCCAATTTAAGGCCTCAAATAATTAAATTACATAAATCCAATTTAGCAATTTAATTACTTAAAGTGCATTACATGATTAATCAACTAAATCAACATTTTCAAAACACTAAATAAGTCCAATTAATCATACTCAATTTCATCATCACATGTCCAACACATTAAGATAAAATCAAACTCATTACATGCTTTACTTTATTCTTGGCAATAAGGTTAATTACATGTCCGATTTGTTTCAATCCAATTAAAAACCAATTCGACATTAAATCAACATACCCTCAATCGTTTCAAGTCATCCAATGATCAACGAAACAAAACTACCAAGAATTAGGGCATACTCCTATTCGGCCAACACATCAAAATTGGGGTAATTTGTTCCAAACAATATTTAATCAAATTGATCCAACCAATCATCAATTAAACAAGTATTAAGCATACTTAATCATCCAATTTCATAATTGCATGCTCAATTTCATTTTACCCAATTTCAAGTTTCATGACATACTTTCAAAATTGGGGAAATTTGTTCCAAACAATATTTAATCAAATTGATCCAACCAATCATCAATTAAACAAGTATTAAGCATACTTAATCATCCAATTTCATAATTGCATGCTCAACTCAATTTTACCCAATTTAAAGTTTCATGACATACTTGGCAATTGGGGATTTTTCGTCCAAATCGAATTCAATCCAATTGATTCCGCAATCGACGTTAAATCATCATCCCGAATGATTTCCAACACTTCCAATTGTCAAAAATCAAAAATCCCAAGACATTAAAGAACATTACATATTCGGCCAAGGAGGAAAATTTGGGGAAAATTGATCCAATCATTTTTTCTTCAAATTGACCTAATCAATCTTCAATTCAAACACAATTAAGCATACAAATCCATCCAATTTAATTTATCATGCTCAAAATCAAGTTTGCCCAAATTTTAGCCCTAACATTTTTCATGCTTTTAACCTAAGCTCTGATACCATTGTTGGAGTTTCTAGAGGTCCCAAGATCAAAACTCAAGCATGAATCATAAGCGAATACAACGACGGAAGTGCGGAATACTTACATCGAGCGGTTGAGAGACGATTTGGGCAACAAAACGAACTGAAATTATGCTCACTGCCCACTGCTCATGTGCGTGAACTGCAGCAGTTTGTGCTTCTGTTTTGCGCCATTTTGATCAAGAAAAAAAACGAGCTTCAAGCTTCATCAAAACGTTCCCGGCTCATGGGCGAACCTCCCTACCACCTTCGCAAGACTCGTAGTGTGCTAGCACTTGCGGTTATCACCATGAAACGCAACTCTTGCTTCCCTTTGTTCACGCCATTTCTGGTTCAAAACCAGTGAAGAAAGATGGCCCTGTTCGTGAGAAGAAGAGAAAGAATGGAGAGATCTAAAATGTGTTTGCATGTCTTGAAAAGTGTAAAGCCTTTTGATTATATTTTCCAAAATAATAATCAATTTCCATTTAATTTTATCTAATAAATTAAATGAATTTAGGAGCCAAAAACCAAAAGTTTTCCCTCCACTAGCTTTCACTATTCCCTCAACTTTAAGTCATATCATCTTTAATAAAGTGACATGTCTTTCAATCAATCAATCACATCACTCAAAGTGACATTTGTTTTGACGCTTGATGTGACGAATGATTTGACGCTTGATGCGACTTGCGATGCCGCACTCGAATTCGAAATACGAATGCGCTCGCAATCACACTCGGGCTCGGGTTCGTTAATTCCAAATTAACGATTTTTCCGTCGCGTTGTAATTAAATGATTACGCCTAGCGAATTCACTATTCACGTCGCTAACAAATTAATTCTAAATTAATTCGTTCGTCCGAATTAAAATCTAATTTTAATTCCGCGTCGAAATATAATTTCGTTTAATATATCGAATATATTAATTTAATCGATTGATTCCAAATTAATCGTTATCTCTCTCTAGACGAATTTATCCTAGATAAAATATCTCTGTAATCAATCTTAGATTATTTTTTTCTCTTCTATATAATCCCAGATTATTCAAGAGTGCGAGTTGTGCGTCATCGGTGGATTATCGGGAAGCGACCCATGAGATCCCTGGATATATTGGTAGTAAATACGGTCATCGGAGTATCCGAATCACGTACGTACCAAGTACTACGTTTTACCGATTTACGAGACAAGGTCGACTCCTAGCAAAGCACCAAGTCTTCCAATTCTCTGGAATATCATCCATTTAAGAATATTAAGATCTGTATCAAGCGTAGTATACGATTGTATTGTGCATATCAGCCCAGTATCAGATAGTCACGTGCTAGGCCTGGGGCTGGATAAGTGTCTGCCCCGTTCGAAGCACATGTCGGATGTCTGGTAACTAGTCTCTATAATCGGATATACATGACCTTGTCATAATATCCCGATGGCCGCGCAGCACTTAAGAGCACTAATACCGTATCCAGCTGACATCATCTCCAATATGACTGGAGTAGTGACTTCCGTCTTGACATCACATCCAATACACTACGACTCTCTGATAAACCCAGAAGTGGTGTACGCAGAACCGGTTAAAGCCTGTACCACAAAGACCAAAGTCTATCGATTATCGTAAGTATTAGCGATGTAAGTCTCAGGTTAAGACTATACACACCTACCTTGATTTCGGTCTCCCATAGACACATAGTCATAATACCAATGGGCTTCGAAGGGTCTATCCAGAGCGAAGCTGTTTCCCGTACCATCGGTGAACACGACCTCCTATCGCACTTGCATAAGTCTCTAACAATTATATATATGAGAACTATGCCGTTGTGCCCTCACAACGTGCACAAGTGCAATACTAGCCTATTCCGCATTATCGATGTCCAGTCTCGATAATACTCCGGCTAGGGATATTTAATGATTAAACTTCGGGGACCGATACTGTCTCATATCATTCTCAGTCCAGGAACTAATCATAGGGACCTCTCTCATTTATATATATCTCTTGGTGATCTAATCACAAATGATGAGAGTGCAATTTCCTTGTCACATAGTTAATTTGCTACAACAACACAATGATCTGTGCAAATAGTGACGCTATGGGTCATTTGTCCAACAACACCAACTAGTTGTCTTGGGCCGTTAAGTATCGTTGTCCCCCAAGCCACTGAACCACAGCCAGAAGTGTTGATACATGCTACTACCTGGCCCTGAAACTAGGGACTAGGAACGTTACATATCGCCGTCCCCCTAGCCCTGAACTACGTGTGCACACGGTCTCTGTCCGTCAATTCCATAAGTCAGAGCTGATGTGAGTTTTTGCCCCATGCCTCCAGAATCATATGTACTCAAGCTTTTAAATCTTAAAGTTTCTCAAAGTTTTCTTATTTAAGAAATAACTGAAAATCAATTTGGCTAACGCCCTAAAGCATT
>SKCR01013478.1:0-11566 GCA_019454045.1 Zanthoxylum bungeanum
AAGCTTCTATTCATCTCATGTAGTGTCTAAGAACCTGAAACACAAGAAAACAAAAATAATAAGTAAAAATTAGATACAAGTAACGTATCTAACCCCAAAACTAATAGTGAAAGATAAATAAGTCCCCGGCAACGGCGCCAAAAACTTGACCGGCGTGATCACACACGTATAACACAAACGCACGTATCGTTCAAGTAGTATAAATGAATCGATCCCACGAGGACTTGATATTTAAGCTATTAATTTATGAAGCTAAATTTTTACGAGTATCTAATAGATTGGTTGTTTGATTGGATGGTGACTTTAAACTTAAAACAAGTAAATTAAACAGCGCGAAAGTAAATTAAAGGAAAAATCAATATTTTTTAACTATCCAGGGTTTTGAATCCTTCCAATATCTTTTAAAGATGAAGTGGTTATCTCATGTTTATGTAATATATTGGTTTACTAACTTGGAACACGAAATTATGCAAAAGCTTCTGTCGATGGTCAAATGCAAATACTCAGTGTAACCCAATTAATCATATGTCTATGTCAACCAAGTTACCTGAATTCATTAAAATTAACTTCCAATTGTGGCTACGCCCGCCCGACAGGTATATGTCTATCATGTAAGGAAATCTATTAAAGGGTTATCTATCCTCAATGAAGATCATGGGCTATTAAGTCTAAGGCTAAAACCTAAAAATCATTTGTCAAGTTTATTTTAAGTTTACCACATCAATCTTATTAATGGCCAGTTAACAAGAAGCATTAAGCATAAGACTTAATAAATAAACCCTTATATTATCCAAACTATAAAATAACCCCTTATAAATCGGTGATATTAGAATTCATCACAATCCCAGATAACGGGTTTAGTTACGACACATATTTAAGGCTAGTGAAAGCTTAAATAAAGTAAATGACATAAAGTAAGTGCTTGAAAATTAAAAAATAAAATAAAAATACAATAAAAAAATGATCGGTTTAGAGGATCCACTTTTATTACTTCTATTTTAGATATCTCTCTTATTATAATATATTAACTTGCATGATAATTACCACCGACCATATAGGTGGTATCCTGATTAAGTCAGATTTATAATTTATTTCAACCGACCATACATGCAATATCAATGTTTAGTCAGGTTAAAACCAATTTTATTAAGTCCTACCGACCATAAAAGCGGTATCCCATTAAAGTCAGGTTTTAAATAGTTTATATATTATAATTAAGGGAGATTAATCTAAATATTAGTAATAAACGCTTTACCTTTCACCCCAGCAGAGGGGAGTTACCTATCACACTGAACTGTAAAATTAAAACTGAAAAGAAAATAAAGAACTATTGCGAAAATAAATAATTAAATACAGAAAACTGTAAATAAACAAGCAAGATGCAATCTTCTTAGTACTCTTAAGGAATTCCCTAGAAGAAAGTAATTTATAGGGAAATTTATAAGGAAATTTTGTGCCTCCGCATCGCGACACGTGAAGACTTGCACGTCGCGATGCGCCGTTGACATTGGACGCATCGCACGGGCTTCGTGGAGATGGTGACACGTGGCGTCGACAAAATTACTAGCTGAATTATTGTCTTGGCATCGCGACGTGTAAGGGTGTGCGTGTCGTGACGCTGACGTCTACATGACGCAAGCAATGATGCATTTTCAATGATGAGTGTCGACAATATGTGATGGTGACACGTGCTCGGCGCACGTTAGTAGATTTGTTGTGATGTTGACACGTGGCAAGCGCATGTTAGCAAAGGCGCATGATAGAAAAACTTCTCTGATTGTGACACGTGTCTAGCTCATGTTAGCAGTCTCTAGCGCATTTTAGCACGGCGTATTTTAGCAAACGGTGGATTTTAGCAGAAAATTTACATTTTTGCCCTTTTTATCTGTTTTCCACTGTTTTAGCCCCGAATTGCCTCCAGAGAGTCCCTGTTATTTTATTTATCTATAAAATACCATAAAACATATCAAAATATTCACAAAACTCAAGAAACTATATAAAATATTAAGCCAAATGAGTGGGAATAATGATCTATTTACCACTCATCAATGAGAGAATGGAAGAAACCATGCGAAGTGAGAGAGGGGGTGCTCGAAAGGAAAGGAAGAAACTCAAACCTTCATGAAGGCCATGATGGAGAATATGCATAATTTAGAAAAGAAGACGGGAGAAATGGGAGAAGCAGGCCCCAGCCAGAGAAGAGATGAGATAGCAAGAGGAAAAAAAGGCCAGAGTAAAGGGAGATGGCGAGAATGGGAAGAGGAGTACCCATAGATTGAGATCTATAGTCATTGTTGGAGCCGTACTGGTGGGAGAGTTGTGGGAAGAAGGGGAAGGCAGACAAACTCCGGAATCCTCCAGCAACAGCCTATGTTTCACGGAGAGTGACATGGAACAGCACTCGGGGAAAGGGCATGAAGCTCCATGTTACGGGAGGTATCGTACTCAGAGTGGAAGACGAGGGGAAACCCGTGTACATGAGCATGATAGTTCAAAGAACCAGATGATGAGTTTGTTTCAAAATGAGATGAAAAAGTGGGAAGAAAGTATGAAAGATAGAGTATGGGCAACTAGGATGTGGAGGTAGCGTCCCCTTTCACGAAGGAAGTTATGGCAATAGAGTTTCCAATAAGATTCACCATGCCCTCCATGGATGTTTACAAAAGGAGCACGGACCCCAAGTCCCATGTTAAGAAGTTTATTTTGCTGATGAAGATTCAGGGAATGGCCGGAGAGGTCAGCTGTAAGGTGTTCTCTTTAACCTTAGGCGGGTCAACCAGCCTATGGTTCATGATTTTAACCCTGTGGAGTATCAGTAGCTTTGTGCAATTGAGGAAATCCTTTGTGTGACACTTCAAAGGGGCGTGCGTACCGAGGATGACGATGCGGTAGTTAAGGTTGATGAAATAGGAAGACGATGATTCTTTGAAAAGCTTTGTCGATTGGTACCACGGCCTGGTATTAGAGGTTGGGGCATATTGTTGGAGATCTCTAAGTCCCGAGGATCGATTATCAAGCAATAAATAAACATGCGAATACATCACGGAGTTGCGGAATACTCACATCGATCGGTTGAGCGACGCGCGTGGCAACAAAAAATTATTTTATGCCCCTTGAAGGTCACGGCAGTGAGCTACAGTTCCCTCATCCATTTTCGGCTTTGGATCATCTTCGTCAAGCTCCAAGCTTCATCAAACGATTCCAAACTCATGGGTGGACTTCCCTATCACCTTCGCATGTCTTCGTAGTGTGCTAACACTCTTGATTTTGCCACAAAATCATGACCTTGGCTTCCCATTGCTCTCGGTTTTCTGGACAGAAAACAGAAGCATGAACTGCCCACCATGGGCGTGAGAGGAGAGAAGAGAGGAGAGTGAGAGAGATGGTGTTGGTTGGTGAGAAAAGTGTATCAAATACACTTAATCAATTTCCAAAATTAATTACTTCTTTTCTCTTTCCAAAAGTCAAGCCTTTAAGGCTCCAACCACTAACATCAACTTCATCAATCAATGAATAGTGACTAGCGTCAATCACTCAAAGTGAAAGACATCTATCACTTGATTGACGGATGATGTGACGCTAGATGCGACTAGCTATTTGACGCTTGATGTGATTTACGTGCCGCACTCGAATTCGAAATGCGAATGCGCTCGCAAACAATCCCGGGCTCGGGTTCGCTAATTCCAAATTAACAAATTTTCCGTTGCGACGTAATTAAATCTAATTTAATAAAATAATCATGCCTAGCATAATTACTATTCACGTCGCTAACGAATTAATTCTAAATTAACTCGTTCGCCCGAATTAAAATCTAATTTTAATTCCGCGTCGAAATCCAATTTCGTTTAATATATCGAATATATTAATTTATCGATTAATTCCAAATTAATCGTTATCTCTCTTTAAATGATATTTTATCCCAGATAAAATATCTCTGTAATTAATCCCAGATTAATTTTTTCTCTCATCTAATTAATCCCAGATTAATTAAAGGTGCGAGTCATACGTCATCGGTGAATCTTTGGGAAGCGACCCATGAGATCCCCGGATATGTTGGCAGTAAATACGGTCGTCGGACTATCCGAACACGTAAGTACCTAGTACTACGTTTATACCGATTTACAAGACAAGGTTGGCTTCTAGCAAAGCGCCATGCCTACCCAATTCTCCAGAAATATCCTTACAGGAATAAAGGATCTATATCAGGCGTAGTATAGATA
Organism: Zanthoxylum bungeanum; assembly: GCA_019454045.1. Lineage (NCBI taxonomy): Eukaryota > Viridiplantae > Streptophyta > Magnoliopsida > Sapindales > Rutaceae > Zanthoxylum > Zanthoxylum bungeanum. The sequence continues at coordinate 4,221 of SKCR01013478.1, forward strand.
GTATTGCGTATTTCGATCCAGTATCGGATGATCACATGCAAGGCCTGGGGCTGGTACAGTGTCTGCCCCGTACGAAGCATATATCGGATTAAGAGCAACTAGTCTTTTTAATATCGGATAATCATGACCAAGTCATATTATCCCGATGGTTGCAACCTTTTTAGAGAACCAGTTATGTATCCCTACGCGATCATCAACTCCATATGACTGGAGTGACACTTCCTTCTTGACATCACACCCAACACACTACGATTCTCTATATACCCAGAAGAGGCATACACAGAAACCGGTTAAAGCCCTGGACGACCACAACCAAAGTATATTGATTGTCGCAAGCATTAGCGGTGCAAGTCTCAGGTTAAGACCAAATACACCTACCATAATTTCGGACTTCCATAGACACATAGTCATACTACCAATGGAATTCCGAGGGGGTCTATCCAGAGCGAAGCTGTTTCCCGTACCATCGGTAAACACAACCTCATATTACATTTGCATGAGTATCATATACCCAAATATATGAGAACTATGTCGTTGTGCCCTCACAACGCGCACAAGTGTAATACTAGTCTTTTACGCATTTATCGATGTCCAATCTCGATAATACTCTGACTATGGATGTTTAATGATTTATCCTTTGTGGACTGATACTGTCTCATATCATTCTCAATCCAGGAACAAATCATAAGGACCTCCTATCATTTATACATCTAGGTGATCTAATCACAAATGATAAGAGTGCAATCTCCTTTGTCACATAGTTAATTTGTACAACAACACCATGATCTATACAAATAGTGACGCTATTGGTCACAATTGTCCAACACGTATGAGTCCCCAGATGAGTTGGAAAGTTTCAAAGGGGCTCTCAAGGTCGGGAGGTTATGGTCTCACTTGAGGATCCAGGAGATACCAGACTATGCCGCAGCTTTCGAGCAGGAAAGGAAGTTTGTGCTGATGGAATGAGAGAAGAAGATTGCCCAAGGCGGGACTACTCAAAAGCAAATAGCACCCAGACTGGAGAGTCAGCGAGATTTAGGCAGGGACATGAGGAAATCGGTCCCGAGGCAGAAGGAGTTCAGGCCGATACCTCAGAATAATCCAACACAATAGAGAAGGTCATATGTCCAGGTCAACCTTGTCATCAGAGAGACGGTGTACACCCCCCTGAACAGACCACTGGCCTAGATAGTTCGGGAAATTCAGGATAAAGGTCTATTGACTGAGCCCAACACGAAGAGGTTTCCTATTGAGTGCACCATAAATGAGGGGACACACAACGGAAAGATGTAGAGACCTGCAGAAATAGGTGGAAGACTTGGTAAGGAACGACTACCTGAATGGGTGCATAGACCAAGCGGCTATGAAGGTAAAACAACGCCAATAGTGATAATCGTCAGGACATAGTGGGAGAGCCAATATGTCAGGTGTACTCGATCGGTTTCCATAGTACCTCCTACTTATTATGCTCATTTAGCAGCTTTCCGAGCCCGTTATTATATAGAGGGCGGAGCATCTAGGGTTGTGTGTTTAAATGAAATGCAATATCAGGAGTTGGAAATTGGTGGGTTTCTCCCAACCTTTGGTGCTAATGTTGGACAAGTTCCTCCTATAGAAATTATGGTTGTTGTTCGACCTGCTACTCTTCAGTTTCTTTAAAGAGCTCGGCTCAGAAGGACATTGTTAAGAATTATTTGAAAGAAAAGCTCGGTTCAGAAGGACATTATTAGGAATTGTTCAAAGATGCTGAGTAAGATATTTTCAATAGAGCCTCTCTTAGAATGACCCTCAAAGAGTTGTAAGATGGGCAGTAGATCCCCTGAATATGAATAAGATTTTCATTTTCTTAAATAAAAACCTGTTTATCTATGCTTGTTTATTATTTAAGTAGGAAAGCCATATTTAATATTGTGGTGAGATACTCGTGAATGAAGCATGGTGAATGGATGCAAGGCATGTGGGAAAAGTGTGCACCCCCGCGACACTCCAATTTCTGGTGTCATTATCAAACCCCCGGACTGGAACGTTAACATCCAATGACTTGTATCTTTGAGGAATGATTGCAGGATGAAGGCCTGTATGGCGTTTGGTGCCTCGGGTATCCATAGCATGCTTGGCGAATGAGTCGACGTGGCGTTTGGTGTCTCAAGGTAATCATAGCACGTATGGATGGCTAGTGGCTTCGGTACCACGGTACCTCTGGGTTTGCACAGCATGAGGAATGATAATTCCCCCATGGCGTTTTCCGTCCAGTATTAGAGGTACATAGTGTTGGACAATTATGACCCATAGCGTCACTATTTGTAAAAGACATTGTGGTTTTTGTACAAATTAACTATGTGACAATGGAAATTGTATTTTATCATTTTGTAATTTGATTACTTAAATATATAAATGATAAAAGTCCTTATGATTAGTTCCGGATTATTAGATATGAGACAATATCAATCCATAAAGGTTTAATCATTAAATATCCCTAGTCGTGGTATTATCGAGACTGGACATCGATAATGCGGAATAGACTAGTATTACACTTGTGCGTGTTATGGAAGCGTAACGGCATAGTTCTTATATATTTAAGTATTGGATACTTATGCAAGTGTGATAGGAGGTTGTGTTTACCGATGGTACGGAAACAGCTTCACTCTGGATAAACCCTGCGGAATCCCATTGGTAGTATGACTATGTGTCTATGGGAATCCGCATCAGGGTAGGTGTATTTAGTCTTAACCTGAGACTTGCATCGCTAGTACTTACGACAATCAATACGCTTTGGTTTTGGTCGTCCAAGACTTTAACAGGTTCTGTGTACGCCTCTTCTGGCTTTATTGAGAATCGTAGCGTATTGGGTGTGATGTCAAGGCGGAAGTATCACTTCAGTCATATGGAGATGATGATCACGCAGGGATACATAACTGGTACTCTAATTGGTTGCAACCATCGGGATAATATGACAAGGTCATGATTATCCGATTAAAGAGACTAGTTGCTTGTGATCTGATATATGCTTCGTACGGGGCAGACATTATTCCAGCCCCAGGCCTTGCATGTGACCATCTGATACTGGATCGCTATACGTAATACTACATATACTATGCCTGACATAGATTATATATTCTTTTAAGAATATTTCTGGAGAATTGGGTAGGCACGGTGCTTTGCTTGAAGCCAACCATGTCTCGTAAATCGATAAAAACGTAGTACGAGGTACGTACGTGTTCGGATAGTCCGACAACCAGATTTACTGCCAACATATCCTGGGATATCATGGGTCGCTTCCCGAAGATTCACCGATGACGTATGATTCGAACATAATTAATCTAGGATTAATTGCGGAGAGATTTTATCTGGGATAAAATACTATTTGAAGAGAGAGAACGATTAATTTGGAATTAATTGATAAAATAATATATTCGATATATTAAACGAAATTAGATTTTGAGCGGAATTAAAATTGGATTTTAATTCGGGCAAACGAATTAATTTAGAATAAATTCCCGAGCGACATGAATAGTAATTTTGCTAGGCATAATTATTTAATTAAATTTGATTTAATTACGTCGCAACGGAAAAATCGTTAATTCGGAATTTGCGAACCCGAACCCGGGATGTGTTGCGGGCCCACTCGGATTTTGAATCAAGTAGGGCCCACATGTCACATCACAAGTCACATCACTTGTCACTTTAGTTAACTTTATGGTGATGGGTTTTGGTGGGTTAGTGAAGACTTGTTCAACACACAAAGTGATAAGATGATTGACTATATACCAACTTTGGTATATCATTATTTTAATTTTTGAAATTGAAATACAAGTCAACAAAATCACTTTACTTCATCTCTCTCATGATTCACGGTTTTAGCAAAAAAAATACTCTCCCTCTCTTGCATTTTGGCTTGGCCGAAACTAGCAAGAACAAAGAAGAAAATTGTTTCAATTTTTTCTAAGTGCTAGAACACAAAATGGATCATTCAATGTGATATGGAAACCAACCTTTGAGCTTGGAATCTCACAATTCAAAGAGGAAGCTTGGAGACTTCTCAAAGGCAAAAAGTTTCGTATTTGACGCATCCAATATCCGATCAAAGTGAGTATTATTCCGCAAATTCTTCTTTGAGTATTCACATGTTTTATTGCTTAAATTGATCTTGGGATATCTTAGAAACCCAACAATGGTATCAGAGCCTATTTGAGCATGAAATTTGATTAGGGTTTATATACTAAAATTTGGGTATTTTTTATTTGAGCATGTTTTAATCAAATTGTTTGTTTGAGTATGCTTGTATGTTGATAAGTTAGAGTTATGCATGATCAATTTGAAGAAAACTTAATTGGATTAATTTTCCCCAATTTTTTATGTCTTGGCCGAATACATGGATAAACCCTAAGTCATGGTATTTTTTGTTTTTTTGATCATTGGATGAGTTTAAAGACATGGATATTTTGATTCGTGATTCAATTGGATTGAAATCGGAATCGGGTATAAAAATCCATCAAATGTCGTGACCATGTAAGCATGGAAATGAGATGATTTTGTAACAATAATGTTGGACATGTATTGATTATGAATAAGCATGATTAATTGATTAGATTAGTATTTTGGAAATGTTAATTTAAATAGTTAATCATGGCTAAGCACATTAATTAATTATAATGTTGTATTTGGGCCTAATGGGCTTGGTTGGGCCAAGTTGGTTTAGGACAATTGGATTGGATCCAAATTGGGCCTAAACCATTCCATTAAGTCCAAATATAATAAATAGGCCTTTTATGTTTAATTGGGCCTAATGGGCCGAAATTGGTTTCTTGGCAAATAGGGTGATTCCTTAATTGTGCTTTGGTATTTGGGTTTGACCCATATTGACCAAAGTCTATGCCTTAAGAAATTAATTGAAAGCCCATTGGACTTTAATTAAATGACATTGGATGTTAATTGGGCTTTGAGACCCATTTAGATTAGATTTGGAATCTAAGTCGTAAAGGCGCATTTAAAAGTGTAATTATTTAATTTGGAATTAAATATAAAATTAATATTGAATACAAAATAAATTAGATTTAAATTGTAGTTTGATATAATTCAAGAATTTATACTTCGAGTACTTATTCTTAAACGAGTTGGACTCGCGCAAATCAAATCGTTGTTTGAACATTGGATGATCACTTTATTCAAAGATTAATTAATTGGATTAAATTGATTGAATAACATGCTTTTTGTGAATACATGGATGTGTTGTATGAATAATGTATATCATATGGATATTAGAAGGGAAAGGGCAATTTTGGAAATTGTTGTAAATTTAGAAATTATTAAATTGGACCTGCGTGTCCAGACTTATCTCTCGATTCTTTGTAATTCTCTTCTCACCTAATTCCCCTCAATGTTAATGAGGTTTCTCTAATTGTATTATGTAATTGGGTAGTAGTTAGAATAGTGCTAGCCGGGGAGAGGAAATGAAGTGATTTGTTCTATGAACAATCTGTGAGATATCCATCCGCATATCATTATTAATTTATTTACCGCGCCTTATTATGCTTTTAGATGCATGCTTAAGGGTGTATATGAGACCTAATCAAAGATAATAAATTGGTTGCCAATTTACGCGAAAAACCCTCAACAAATATTAAGCGTTTTCCTTCCATTGAGTGATTCTTACTAAAGATCCAAGATTGGCACTGGTTTGTTGGCCAAATTCAAGACCTTTGTCCATCGCGGATGTGTAGGAATCATAAAGGCTTTGTTCCATATCGTATGTCTTGTCCAAGTTGTGATTTGTTGGCCAAGGTCAAGATCACTTCTTGTCCATCGACATCGATTACGAAGCTTTCCAAAGTCAATGGGTTCCGCTTAACTAGAATCATTAAGCTTGTTGTGCCAAAGCCAAGGCTTAGTTGATTCAGAGGAAATAGGTTAGGAAAATATATTGGATATATTGGCATATATATTGTATATATGTTTCGAACTTGGAGGTCCACCTACCGGATCTAGGAATTGGATGAGATCCAATTGATCTTAGAGATCTACCTAGTTAAATATCATATAGCTTGTTGGCCAAAGTCAAGGTTGTGTGTTATTTAACGGGATCCTAGTCCACTAGGAAACTAGGTTTCCCGAGTACTCAACAGAGGGTTAGAGGCTCGCCGAAAAATAGTGGGAGGCTAGTATTGAATTTGCAATTTCGTTCAAATACTACTCGCTTTCAAAATTATTTCGTCAATTATATTTATTAGTTGGACTAATATTTTATTATTTTTCTTGTAACAGTTAGACTGTACCCATACATCGTTAATTGAATAGTTTGACTATGGCAATTAAGATGAGGAAAGTTAAGCATTAGAGATATTATCATTGGCGACAATGTCTTTAATGGCACAAACTTTCAAGATTGGGACATGAATCTCAGGATTGTCCTGGGATCCGAGAAGTTGCTCTACACTATAGAGAGACCTCTTGGGCCTAAGCCCCGACCTGATCAGTTTCTTGAGCTAGAGCTTTGGAAGACTCATAGCGATGACAACTCGACTACTCAGTCCGTAATGCTTGCTGCTATGAACTCCGCAATTTCGTCGTCAGACAAGGGATTGGATCCATATGAGATGATGGAAAAGTTACATGATCTTCACCGATCTAATCTTAGATGGCAAAGATATGAGTTGCAGAAGAAGCTCTTCCGCGCTCGCATGTCAGAGGGTACGTCTGTTGAGCACCATATGTCACAGTGATTGCTGACATTGAGCAGCTTTGACAGATGGGCATTGTCTTCGAGGCTGAGACTTCAGTAGATTTGATCTTACAGTCTCTCCCCGACACTTTGAGTGGGTTCATCATGAACTACAATATGTTGAACCAAGACCAAACTCTTGGAGAGTTGATGTCCACACTGCGCGAAGTAGAAAAAGAGCTCCTAAAGGGCAAGAAGCGTGAGGCGCACTTCACTTCAACATCTCAGACTCCGAGGGCTTGGCCCAAGGCGACTGGAGTGTAAAGAAGAAGAGAAAAAGAAGGGCAAGGCCAAATCATCAAAACCTTCTGGGAAGGGTAAGGACAAATCCCAAGATGTATATCTGTAGTGCGGCAATCGGGGTCACAAGAAGCGTGACTGCCGCGAGTACAAGGCACATATGAAGGAAATCAAAGCGGGTAAGGCACTGTCTTCATGTATGTTTGTTATAGAAATAAACATGTCTACTACTAGTTTTAAAAATTGGATTTTTGATTCTGGTTGTTGTGTACTCATATATGTACTGATGTGCAGGATCTGCAGATTAGCAGGAGACTGGCCTCAGGAGAGACTGACCTCCGCGTTTGAAATGGGACACGAGTCGCTGTTTTGGCCGTTGGCACTTTTG
>SKCR01013479.1:0-11494 GCA_019454045.1 Zanthoxylum bungeanum
AAAGTGCCTTATTTAGAGAGAGAGAATAATTAATTTGGAATTAATCAGTAAAATTATTATATTCGATATAATAATTGAAATTCGATTTCGACGCGAAATTAAAATTAGATTTTAATTCGGGCATACGAGTTAATTTAGAATTAATTCGTTAGCGACGTAAATAATAATTTCGCTAGGCGCGATTATTTATTTAAATTCGATTTAATTAACGTCGCGACGCAAGTTTGGTATTTCGGAAATATCGAACCCGAACGCGTGAGTGCACGTGGGCCCGCTTTCATTTGGAAACGTGTGGGGCCCACATGACACATGTCATTATATGTATTATTTTATTGATAATGCATTGCATGGTGATAGTGTTATAATACACTCAATTGTTATGCATGGAATTTGAGTGTTTGACACTCTAAGCTTTGCATGGTTTGTGTCATAGATTTATTATTATTTAATAAATATTATGGCATAAATATAAATTGATTTTTGGTATCAAAAATCAACATGAAAAAAAAATCTCTCTTCTCTCTCTCACATTGCCGAAAACTGCATGCAGTTTTTTGGTCTTCATCTTCTTCATTTTGGTTGCCAAAAAGCTTGAAGATAGTGTGGTTGTTTGGAACATCTTCTCACATGCAAGGCTAGCACCTTCAAGGGATCAAAAGAGGTGATAGGGAAACCATCATAGAGCAAGGAATTCACAAAGCTTGGAGCTTTCCACCTTCTTCTCCTCTTGGCCGAATCAATCAACACTTGGAGCTTCCATTTTGGTTTGATTTTCTTCATCACAAAGCATTGTAAGTATGATTCCGCCATACTTCAAAGTTAAATATATATTCATTATTGTATTTCAAATGCTTAATCTTTTCTTAGGACATATTATAGAAACCAACACAGACATATGGAATGATGATCGCGCAGGATACAGAACTAGTACTCTATAATGGTTGCAACCATCGGGATAATATGACAAGGTCAGGATTATCCGATTCAAAGAGACTAGTTGCTTGATGTCCGATATATGTATCGTACGGGGCAGACACATCTCCAGCCCCAAGACTTACATGTGATCATCCGATACTGGATCAGTATACACTATACTACGGTAATACTACGCCTGTTATAGATCTTATATTCCAGTAAGAATATTTCTAGAGAATTGGGTAGACATGGCGTTTTGCTAGAGGCAAACTTGTCTTGTAAATCGGTAAAAACGTAGTACTTGGTACGTACGTGTTCGGATAGTTCGACAACCGGATTTACTGCCAACATATCTAGAGGTCTCTTGGGTCGCTTCCCGAAGATTCACCAATGACGTATGATTCGAACTCAATTAATCTTGGATTAATGCGGAGAGACTTTATCTTGGATAAAGTACTATTCAAAGAGAGAGAAAGATTAATTTAGAATTATCCTCAAAATTATTATATTCGATATAATAATCGAAATTCGATTTCGACGCGAAATTAAAATTAGATTTTAATTCGGGCAAACGAGTTAATTTAGAATTAATTCGTTAGCGACGTAAATAATAATTTCGCTAGGCGCAATTATTTATTTAAATTCGATTTATTAACGTCGCGACGAAAGTTTGGTATTTCGGAAATATCGAACCCGAACGCGTGAGTACACGTGGGCCCACTTTCATTTGGAACGTGTGGGGCCCACATGACACATGTCATTATATGCATTATTTAATTGTTAATACATTGCATGGTGATAGTGTACAATACACTCAATGGTATTGCATGGAAATTGAGTGTTTGACACTCTAAGCCATTGCATGATTTGTGTCATAAGTTTATTATTAATTTAATAAATATTATGGCATAATAATAAATTGATTTTTGTAACAAAAAATCATAACACTCTCTCCCTCTCATGACCGAAACTTCACTGCAGTTTTGGCTCTCCATTTTTCTTCCATTTTCTTAAGAACTTTGTGAAGAAAGTGTATAAGTTTAGAACTTTAATACACATCTTTGGCTAGCACCATCAAGGGATCATACAAAGGTGTTATGGGAAACTAATCTTTGAGCTTGGAGTGATCAACAAAGCTTGGAGCTTCTTTTCTTACCTTGGCCGAATCATCCAAAGCACAAATGAGGTGGTTTTATTTCATCAAGCATCCGCATTCCGATCTTTGTGAGTATGATTCCGCCATACTTCATTATTTTTCATTCATTTATATATATTTGTTTGCTCTTTTGATCTTGGGACATGGATTAGAATTTCCAACATGATATAGATTTCATATTCCTTTAAGAATATTTTTGGAGAATTGGGTAGGCACGGTGCTTTGCTAGAAGTCAACCTTGTGTTGTAAATTTATAAAAACGTAGTACTAGGTATGTAAGTGTTCAGAAAGTCTGACGACCGGATTTACTACCAACATATCCGCGGATCTCATGGGTCACTTCCCGAAGATTCACCGATGACGTATGACTCGCACATAATTAATCTAGGATTAATTATGAGAGAGAGAAAATTAATATGGGATTAATTACGGAGATATTTTATCTGGGATAAAATACTATCTAAGGGAGAGAAAGCGATTAATTTGGAATTAATCGATAAAATAATATATTCGATATATTATACGAAATTAGATTTCGACGCGGAATTAAAATTGGATTTTAATTCGGGCGAACGGATTAATTTTAAATTAATTCACTTGCGATGTGAATAGTAATTTGCTAGGCATAATTATTTAATTAATTTGATTTAATTACGTCGCAACGGAAAATTCGTTAATTCGGAATTAGCGAAACCGAGCCCGGGAGTGTTTGCGGGCCCACTCACATTTCTAATCAAGTGGGGCGCACAAGTCACATCACGCATCACATCATTAGTCACTCTAGTGATGTAAGTCATATCAACTTTGAGTGATGTGATGGTTGTCACTTGTGAGTGATGTGAGGTGATTGAAAGGCTTTAATTGCCTTGTACAATTTTTGAAAATGAGATATGTATTTGATTTTTGAAATCAAACACAATACACACAACTTCATCTTCTCCCTCAACATTCGGCCAAGGGCCATTTTTCTCTCTTTTGTTTTCTCCTTTGCCGAGAATAACAAGAAGCTTAGGAAAGATTTGTGGCAAATTTTTCAAGATGCTAGCACATTCAAGGGGTCTTACAAAGGTGATAGGGAAACCCATTCATTAGCATGGAATCTCAAATTAAAGCTTGGAGCTTGAATACCACATATGGAGGGTTGACCGACTCAAGGAGCAGAATTTTTGGGCATGGCTGAGAGCTTCATCCATGGAGCTAAAGTTTTGTGTTCTTCGCATCGCAAAATCTGATCAAAGTGAGTATTTCCGCAACTTTACTTTGATGTATTCACATGTTTTCATTGCTTAATTGATGTTGGGAAGACTTAGAAAACCCAACAAAACTTTTGGGTATACCTAGGAGTATTGTATCAGATAGAGATGACAAGTTCATTAGCCATTTCTGGAAGATGTTGTAGGCTAAATTAAGAACTAAGTTGTTATATTTATAACTTGTCACCCACAAACAGATGGACAAACAAAAGTAGTTAAAAGAACTTTATCAAAATTATTGCGTACTATAGTTGGTAAAAACTTGAAATAATGGGAAGAATGTTTGCCATTTATATAATTTTCGTGTCAAGAGCTGTGGGCGGACTTGCATGCTAGTTATAGTGATTTTGATACTTCTCTGTGGTTGGTTATGGGTGATTAAAATGCTATTCGTTCTCCTTTTGAGCATAGTGGTGTTCCTCTATCGTGGCCTTCATCATAACCCTAGATACGGTATTTAGTTACAACACATATCTAGGATTATTAAAAACTTAAATCAAGAAAATGACTTAAATAAACTTGAATATTAAAAGTAAAAAAAAACAATGAAATAAAATGATACGGTTAGAGGATCAACTTTTATACTTATAATTTAGAAATCTCTCTTATTATAAATTATAAATTTGCATGACATTACCAACCGACCATATAGGTGATATCCTGATTAAGTCACATTTTTTATTAATTCCAACCGACCATAAATCGGGTATCTAATTAAGTCAGGTTAAAATCAATTTAATTAAGTCCAATCGGCAATAAAGGCGGTATCCCATTAAGTCAGGTTTTAAGATAGTTTATATATTATAACTAAGGGAGATTAATCTAAATTAAAAAAATAAAAGTTTTACCTTTCACCCCAGCAGAGGGAAGTTACCTACTCATACTTTAAAGTAAAATAAAGAAAGAACTATTGCATAAAATAAAAATTAAATATAAGAAATCTGTAAATAAACAAACAAGATACCATCTTCTTAGTATTCTTAAGGAAATCGGAAGAAGAAAGTATGAAAATTTCAAATGAATTCGGCCTCAATTTATAGGCAAATTTTGGCTCTGCGCATCACGACACGTGAAGCGAGTGTCGCGATACGCCGTTGATTCTTGACACGTGTACCCAACTTTGATGAGATGATGACACATGGCTGTCAGTAGAATTATTGGCTGGGTATCACGACACGTGAAGTCTTGCACGTCGCGACGCTGACGTCATGCTGTCGCAAGGAATGACGCGTGTCAGTAGAGTGAATTATTATACTGATGTCATGATAACATAATGATGACGTATGTACTGACATGACGATGACGAGTTTCAGCAGCATAGTGTTTGTGGTGCATCACGAAGCAGAGGATGTGTGCGTCACGACTCCTGAAATTACAATTTTGCTTTTTTGTCTATTTTTTGTTGTTTTGGCCATGATTTGATTCCAGTGAGTCCTGAAATTTTATTTTTCTATAAAATACACAAAACACACATCAAAATATTCACAAAACTCAAGAACTATACAAAATATTAAGTAAAAGGGACGGTAAATATTGGTATATTTTCCGCTTATCACACCCCAAACCTAACATTTTGCTAGTCCTCGAGCAAAACAACAAAATAAAATGCATTAAGCATCTTCCGAATAAAATTAACGAACCCACTTTCGTAGGGATCACGGTTGCATTTAGCATATACAACAGGCCTTTAAACCCCTAGGTGTCCCTAGTGGACGAGTTATAGTCCCTTGAGGGCTTACAGCGACGATACCCATAAACGTCAATCAAATGTAAAATCAAACACACAAAATGAGTTAGTGACTAAACAAGTGAGATTTTTATCCAAGTTAATAGTTGTTTTCTTTCTTTCTAAATTACCAAATAAGTAAATTCTCCGATTATTTTTACCATTCTCCATATACACAACCAACAAGGTATTAATCAATTCATTGTGCCAACAACATTCATAAGTGTAGTTGAAAATAGAGTAATATTTTTATCCTAAAGTTATATCAGAATTCACACTTTTTGGCAATGGAATTTTTTTTTAATATAACATCTTCAATCCATGTAGTGAGCATTGGGCCAGTGACTTCAAAACCAGTTGGTTTTTAGGGACTAGGTGTTAAGGCACCCATAAAGACTTAATTACTTGGATCTAAGATGTTTAAAGGTTCTATCGTTTGATACGAAAAATCTCTGCTTACTAAGGCAAGACGCCTGATTACTAAGTAGAAACTTTATTATAATTAACTCAAGGTTTTACCGTTTTACGCGAACGATCTCTGCTTACTGAGGCAAGACGTCCGGTTACTAAGTAAAGGCATGGTTGATTATTTATATACACGTTTTTTTTTATTCCATCGCTTTCAGATACTTCCTCCAATAAACTAAAGAACTGAATATTACAAACTTTTCACTTACAACTCATATCCGTATGCTACCATGCATGTTGATAATATATGTCAACTGAGCATATGACGATCCAATTTAGTCAGTATTATGGAGAATTCACAAATTTAAATAATTCAAAAGGAAATAAATAAAAATTAACTTGTTACGAAATAGGTTGAGATACGTCTCAAGAGTGGAAACTCCTTACACAGCTATCTCAAAACCCAATTTTCACCTGGTTCGTCAAATTAAAAACATAAAAATCAAAGTTTTTTTTTTATTTTGTTAAAATTATTAAAATTTTTGACTAAAAATCTGTTGGTTTTTATTATTAAATAAATCAAATTATGATGCCCTTATCCATTTGCCCAAGACCCATTTGTTTTAATTATTCTACAAGCTTAGGCATGTTACTATATATTCTAAGCATAAAAACTCATAAAACATGCAAAGAACATAAACCTAAACATGCTAACTATCATAAAAAACTCTAATTATATAAAGAAAGAAAAATACTTACTTGAACCGAAGACTCCTCCAGTCCTCCCTCCAATCTACAAGTTTTTCTCGAACTCAGCAAGCTCTTCCACGTTCCAAAGAGCCACCCTAGTATGTTGCCTCCAAAGGTGCACACACCAAAGCCAAAACTCAATGGCAAGACTACGCCTTGAGTGCACGGGGTATTTTGCCCTTGGTGCTAGCCTAGGCAAATACCTTAAAACTTTTAACTCGAGGTTTCTCTAGTCAATTAGACTTAAGGATCCTCAAAATCAGTGGCTTACTCTTAAACTTAGAGTTGCTCACTTATATAAACCCAATATATGAAAGGTTTGGTGCAAAAATTTGTAAAGAATTCTTTGGGTTTATATAGGTGCTCCAAGACAACAAAAGTAATTAAGAAATCCATGTGGGATAAAGCTAATTTAATCTTAGCCATTGGATCTCAATTTAGTGGTTTAATGAGATTATAAAACCTTAATAAAAGTTTGGGCCGAATTAGAATTCAAAACAACTAACGAAAAAAATAATTTATTATTCACGTTAATATTCACTTTTTTTTTATTACAATTCCCAAAGTGCCCCTATCGTCATTCACCAATCCCTAAGCCACTATGGAACCTCATAAATGATATGTTCAATAATTAAACACATTTAACCATTTATGAACATTCCTACAACAATCATATATACTGTTAAATTTGTACTGTGCACTGTTAACAATTGATTTCGACTTTGTTGTGTGTGTCCTTTTGGGTTCCCCTCAAGTTGGACATGAAATAAATCGTGATAATTTAATCAAATATAAATTATCCTCCGATCAGATGGTCGTTCGATTTCAATGACCAAGGTTGACATCTAGCAACATGTCAAGGCCTCCAAATGTATGATATTGCTAGTGTCATGAATCGTGCTAACCCAAGAATCTTACATGATTCTTCAGCTACGGCCACAGTCTCAAGCACTGATCACACATATCAACCCGTGAACTCGAATACTACTCTTATAAGAAAATTTATCCGAGAGAGTGGCGATTCTCTGTTTTATATTTAAACCTTCATGTGTTTTCAACAAATGACCCAATCATACCTTTAGGACCGGATCTTTTGAACCGGGGAAGGAATGTCAAAGTTATTTGATCTGTTGGACAGTTATGACCCATGCGTCACTATTTGTACAGATCATGGTGTTGTTGTACAAATTAACTATGTGACAAGTAGATTGCGCTCTTATCATTTGTGATTAGATCACCTAGATGTATAAATGATAGGAGGTCCCTATGATTAGTTCCTGGATTGAGATGATATGAGATAGTATCAGTCCTTGAAGGATTAATCATTAGATATCCCTAGTCGTAGTACTATCGAGGGCTAATACTTGCGACAATCGGTATGCTTTAGTTTTGGTCGTCCAGGGCTTTAACCGGTTCTGTGTACGCCTCTGCTGGGTATATTGAGATCGTAGTGTATTGGGTGTGATGTCAAGACGGAAGTATCACTCCAGTCATAATGGAGATGATGTCACGTAGGATACAGTACTAGTGCTCTTAAGTTCTGTAGTCATCGGGATATTATGACTAGGTCATGTATATCCCATAATAGAGACTAGTTACCAGACATCCGACATGTGCTTCGAACGGGGCAGACACGATTCCAGCCCCAGGCCTAGCACGTGACATTAGATACTGGATCGCAATACGCAATACTACCTATACTACACCCTGACATAGATTATATATTCCAGTAAGAATATTTCTGGAGAATTGGGTAGGCACGGTGCTTTGCTAGAAGACAACCATGTCTTGTAAATCGGTAAGCACGTGGTACGAGGTACGCACGTATTCGGATTATCCGATGACCATATTTACTGCCAACATATCCAGGGATCTCTTGGGTCGCTTCCCAAAGATTCACGATGACAGTTGATTCGAATTAGAATTAATCTGGGATTAATTAAGAGAGAGAATTAATATGGGATTAATTAAGAGAGAGAAAATTAATCTAGGATTAATTGAGGTATTATTTAATCTGGGATTAAATGTGTTCGGAAGAGAGAGAACGCGATTAATTTGGAATTAATCGGTTAGATTAATGAATAAATTAATAGTAATTTGGTTTTTCTATTTAATTTATTCGTATGGGCTAAAATTATATATCGGATATATTAATATGAACTGGATTTCGTTACGAAATTAAAGTCGGATTTTAATATGAACGAACGAATTAATTTAGAATTATTTCGTAGACGACATTCGTAATATATTTGCGAGGCATCATTATTTAATTAAATTAGATTTAATTATTTAGCGACGATAATTCATTTAATCGGATTAAACGGATCCGAGCCGATGCAAATGTTCGTAGAGACATTTGAATTTTGAATTCAAATGTGGGGCCCACTTTAAATGTGGTAGTTGGGAGAGTGGTTGGCATTTATGCCATAGCATCCACTTTCCAACCACCTTGGAATGGTTTTAGCAAAACCATTTACCCAACCACTTGTTTAGGTGAAAAAGGATAAATTGGATTTACCAAAACCCTTTTCTTCTCTCATTTATGTATCTATCACACAAAACTGTTAGACATTATGTCCCATAGCGTCACTGTTTGTAAATGATATTGTATTATTTACAAAAAATTAACTATGTGATAATGAAATTGCCTTTTGCCGTTTTGTAATATTGTTTACTTTGATTTATAAATGGCGAAAGTCCATATGATTAGTACCTGGACTGAGAATGATATGAGACAGTATCAGTCCCCAAAGGTTTAATCATTAAATATCCCTAGTCGTAGTATTATCGAGACTGGACATCGATAATGCGGAATAGACTAGTATTTGCGCTTGTGCACGTTGTGAGGGCACAACGGCATAGTTCTCATATATTTAAGTATTGGATACTTATGCAAGTGCGATAGGAGGTTGTGTTTTACCGATGGTACGGAAAACAGCTTCGCTCTGGATAGACCCCGCGGAATCCCATTGGTAGTATGTCTGCGTGTCTATGGGAGGCCGCATCAGGGTAGGTGTATATGGTTTTAACCTGAGAACTTACATCGCTAGTACTTGCGACAATCGGTAAACTTTGGTTTTGGTGGTTGGGGACCTTAACCGGTTCTGTGTACACCTCTTCTGGGTTTATCGAGAATCGTAGGTACTGGATGTGATGTCAAGATGGAAGTATCGAAGCTTCAGACATATGGAGGTGATGATCACGCAGGACACAGAACTAGCACTCTATAAAAGGTTGCAACCGTCGGGACAATATGACCAGGTCAGGATTGTCCGATTTAAAGAGGCTAGTTGCTTGATGTCCGATATATGTTTCGTACGGGGCAGACACATCTCCAGCCCCAGGCCTAGCATGTGATCATCCGATACGGATCGATGTACGCAATACTACGGTATACTACGCTTGATATCGATCTCTATATTCCTATAAGAATATTTCTGGAGAATTGGGTAGGCATGGCGCTTTGCTAGAAGCCAACCTTGTCTTTTGAATCGGTAAGAACGTAGTACGAGGTACGTGCGTGTTCGGATTATCCGACGACCGTATTCACTGCCAACATATCGGAGATCTCTTGGGTCGCTTCCTGAAGATTCACCTATGATATTTGATTCGAACTTAATAATCTTGGATTAATTGCGAGAAACTTATCTCGGATTAAGTGCCTTATTTAGAGAGAGAGAACGATTAATTTGGAATTAATCAGTAACATTATTATATTCGATATAATAATAATTGAAATTCGATTTCGACGCGAAATTAAAATTAGATTTTAATTCGGGCATACGAGTAATTTAGAATTAATTCGTAAGCGACGTAAATAATAATTTCGCTAGGAGCGATTATTTATTTAAATTCGATTTAATTAACGTCGCGACGCAAGTTCGGTATTTCGGAAATATCGAACCCGAACGCGTGAGTGGACGTGGGCCCACTTTCATTTGGAAACGTGTGGGGCCCACTTGACACATGTCATTATATGTATTATTTTATTGATAATACATTGCATGGTGATAGTGTATAATACACTCTAATGTTATGCATGGAATTTGAGTGTTTGACACTCTAAGCCTTTGCATGGCTTGTGTCATAGATTTATTATTATTTAATAAATATTATGGCATAAATATAAATTGATTTTTGGTATCAAAATCAATTAAGAAAATCTCTCTTCTCTCTCTCACTCTTGGCCGAAACCTGCAAACAGTTTTTGCTCTCTCCTTCTTCTTCAATTTTGGTTGCCAAAACTTGAAGAAGGGTTGTTGTTTGGAACATGCAAGGCTAGCACCTTCAAAGGAATCAAAAAGAGGTGATAGGGAAACCATCATAGAGCAAGGAATACACAAAGTTTGATGCTTGCGTCTTCTGTCTTCCTTGGCCGAATAGTCTACCTTGGAGCTTCCATTTGGTTTGTTTTTCTTCATCAACATAGCATTGTAAGTATGATTCCGCCATACTTCATGTTTATATATATCCTTTGTTGTATTTCATGTATGCTTAATCTTTCCTTGGGACATATATAGAATCCAACAAAAACAACACTTGGAACAAAATGTGAAAACCCTAATATCCTCCAAATGGGCGTGAATGGCTCTCTCCTTCTTTTTGATTTTGTTGCAAAATCAACAAAGTTAGCACTTCATGGAATCAACTAAGGTGATAGGGAAACTAACTCAAGGGTTGGAATCAACAAAGGAAGGATCTTGGAGATCTTCATTCACAAATCAAAGCTTGGAATCAACAAAGGAATGATATTGGAAAACCAACTCAAAGCTTGGAATCAACAAAGGAAGGATCTTGGAGATCTTCTTCTCAAAATTTTAAAAGCTCAAATCCTTGAATGTAAGTAATTCCGCAACTTATAATGAATTTATGAACACCTTTTCTTGCTTATTAGATCCTTGGCATTTCTAGGAACACAAACAATGGTATTAAGAGCCAATTTTAAGCATGAAAATTTTAGGGTTCATGAGACTAAAATTTGGGGCTTTTATGTTTTGAGCATGATTCTTCAAATTGATGATTTGAGCATGCTTTATATTATGTTAACTTAGAGTTGTGCATGATTAGTTTTTAAATAAATTGATTGGATCAAAAAATTTAAAATCCCTTAGCCATGGCCGAATACCCTTCACAGTGCACTGCGTTTTTTGATTTTTGTAACATGAAATGATTTGTTTTAAATGCATGTTTAAATGTTGATTGTTGGTTTTGATTAATTAGAATCAAAGTCAATAATGTTTATGTTAAATCAAAGAGCATTGTTGAGCATGAAATGATGTGTTTTAG
>SKCR01013480.1:0-11752 GCA_019454045.1 Zanthoxylum bungeanum
TGATTGATAATGACTTTTATATTAAACACACCACACACTTCTGGATAGTTCATCAATTTCGGTCATGAAATCATCAGAATTCGAAAATATTTTCTCTTTCAAAGTTGTAGATCTTTGAGTCTTCTTTAATCTGGAACTTGAATCAGCTCAATCCGATATCTGAGTAAACGTTATGCCCAAAATATGACAGATGCACAAAACTGGAATTTCCAAAACTGCACTTCGTCAAAACGCCCTTTCAAGTTTCCAATCTCCAAAATTAAAATATCAAGTCCAATAATTGCCCTTAATTGACCCACATTTCATCCTAAATGATTTCATTAAGTCCCAATATTTTTTTATCGCAAAATAAACTAAAACACATCAAAACGTTCATCAAACCCGAGAAACTATACGAAATATTAGGTCAAATGAGTGGGAATAAGTGATATAAATACCACTCATCAAAAAGCCCGAGGTGGTTATGAATACTTCGTCACATTCATTGATGACTATTAAAGATATGGTATGTCTACCTAATGCATCACAAATCAGATACATTTGAAAAGTTCAAAGAGTATCGTGCTGAGGTTGAGATCCAATTAGGTAAGACAATCAAAACTCTACTGACGATCGGATCATGAAGGAGAATACCTCGACAGAGACTTCGAGGAATTCTTAGTTGAGGACGGGATAATATCCCAGCTCACAGCACCTGGAACACCACAACAAAATGGTGTTGCAGAAAGGAAAAATCGAACCCTACTAGACATGATAAGATCTATGTTTAGTTACAGTCACTCACTACCTAGTTCATTCTGGGGATATGCACAGCAAACGCAATGTATATCCTTAATGTAGTTCCATCTAAGTCTGTTCCTAAGACTCCTTTAGAGTTGTGGAATGGTCATAAAGCTAGTTTACGACATTTCCGCATATAGGGGTGTCCAGCATATGTGCTGAAGAATAAGACTACAAAGTTGGAACCACGTTCTCAGGTGTGCCTATTTGTAGGCTACCCGAAGGAAACTAGGGGAGGATTCTTCTACAGTCTCGATGATAACAAAGTATTTGTATCGATAAATGCTACGTTTCTAGAGGATGACTACATGAGGGAGTTCAAACCTCGTAGTAAAATGTTACTCGAGGAGTTACTTATTGGTTCGACCAGCGCGCCATCGTCAACAAAAGTTGACAAATACATAGCACCTTCAACATCTGATAGTCAGATACTTCCAAGTCAGAATGATCTACCACCCAGAAGTAGTGGGAGGGTTGTACGACAACCTGATCGCTACTTAGGGGTTGGAGAGGAACAAGTTGTCGCCTCCGGCGATGGTGTAGATGATCCATTGACCTACAGTAGTGCAATGGATGATCCTGACAAAGAAGAATGGCCCAAAGCCATGAATCTGGAGATGGGGTCGATGTACTCCAACTCAGTCTGGGAACTTGTAGACCAACCTGATGGAGTGAAGCCCATAGGTTGCAAGTGGATCTACAAGGGAAGAGGGGATCAGATGGGAAGGTACAGACCTTCAAAGCTAGACTAGTGGCCAAGGGTTATACCCAGAAAGAGGGAGTTGACTATGAGGAAACTTTCTCGCCAGTAGCTATGCTAAAATCCATCCGCACTCTTCTATCCATAGCTGCATATTATGACTATGAAATCTGGCAAATGGACGTCAAGACTGCATTCTTGAATGGCAATCTTGATGAAAGTATCTATATGATACAACCAGAAGGTTCACCGCCGAAGGTTAAGAGCAAAATGTTTGCAAGCTGCAAAGGTCCATTTATGGACTCAAGCAGGCATCTCGATCTTGGAATATAAGATTTGATACAACGATCAAGTCTTATAATTTTGAGCAAAATTTTGATGAGCCTTGTGTATACAAGCGCGTCATTGACGGGAAGGTGGTTTTTCTTGTCTTATACGTTGATGACATCTTACTTATTGGGAATGATGTAAGAATATTATCAGACGTAAAAACCTGGCTAGCTGAGCAATTCCAAATGAAAGATTTGGGAAATGCAAGTTATGTTCTTGGGATCCAGATACTTCGAGATCGCAAGAATGACTATTAGCTATGTCTCAGGCATCCTACATCGACAAGATTCTTGTGCGATTCGGGATGCAGAATTCCAAGAAAGGCAATCTGCCTTATCGGTATGGAATTCATTTGTCGAAGGAACAGTCTCCTAAGACACCTCAAGTCGTTGAGGAAATGAGACATATCCCATACGCCTCAGCAGTTGGTAGTCTCATGTATGCCATGTTATGCACGAGACCGGACATCTGTTTTGCAGTAGGAGTAGTCAGTAGGTTTCAGTCAAATCCGGGATTGGATCACTGGGTGGCTGTGAAACACATTCTCAAATATCTAAAGAGAACGAGAGATTATATGCTAGTATATTCTGGAGAGGATATGACCCTAAGAGGATATACAGATTCTGATTTTCAGACATATGTCGATTCCAGGAAATCAACATCTGGATCAGTGTTCACCCTAGGTGGTGGGGCTATTGTTTGGCGGAGTATAAAGCAATCTTGCATTGCCGACTCCACCATGGAGGCTGAATATGTAGCAACTTGTGAAGCAGCTAAAGAAGCAGTCTGGCTCCGTAAATTCTTGGGAGATCTGGAAGTTGTTCCAGATATGGATAAACCACTCACCCTCTATTGCGATAATAGTGGAGCAGTGGCAAACTCCAAAGAACCAAGAAGCCATAAGAGGTGAAAGCATATAGAGAGGAAATATCATCTCATCAGGGAGATAATGCAGAGAGGCGACATTACCGTCACAAAGATTGCATCCGCAGAGAACCTTGCTGATCCGTTTACAAAGACCTTGCCTGCTAAAGTGTTTGATGGTCACCTAGATGGTCTAGGTTTGCGAGACATGTCCCATTTGCTCTAGTGCAAGTGGGAGGTTGTTAGGATGTATGCCCTAGAGCTACATGTGATGTAAACGGCTTCATATGTTTAGAAATAAAAGGATGCATTATTCATTTATCTAATTGTTTGTTCATATCGCATATTGTATATCTTCATAAATACCGTAGATTACTTATGTACCTTCAGACTTGGTGTATGAACGTCATGCACTAGAGGATTTAAGACTGAAGTTAGTAATCTTAAATATTCCATAGAGAGCGAACAACCGGGTACTTTGTTTGTGGTTTATCTATAGCTGCGGTCCATTCTATAGTTGGATGACGATCTTAATTCAGATCGTCCATGTAGAGACATGAGAATGGAGGCACCTTATATGATATGATCATATAGGACTGGGCCTAGATAGAAATGACATTCTTATATATCTTTAAACAAAGAAAGTCATTTCGATCTACTTGATGGTCATATATGGATTGATCTTAATCCTGAGTATACTATGAACTCCTGCATAACGGGTTGTGTCCTTTAATTTACAAAGGTGAGGTTGGTGTAGCAATCCCAACCAATAACTACGTACTTTGGGGGCATAGTCTGTTATGTAGCTGGGAACGTTTTACATAGACATGGAATTCACTCCTTCTTGTGAGAAATAGATGAATATCTCTCTTAAGGGTTGATTCGGTACTTGAACGATTAGAGCGCTCAAGTCTTTCTATTACGAATAGAAAGATTAATATTCATAACAGTTATCAATGAATCGTTCATTAGAGAATCAATGGTACTTAAGATAAAATAATTAGAAGGGTATAACGGACATTATGACCGGATCTAATTACGAATATTCGTGAAGGATCAATTCGTATGCAATGACTATATCGGTGGACACCGACTTTGTTCGGCCTTATATTTCATCTACGGCGACGAGAGTGCAACTTCGGGTTTTTAGTGGAATAACCCGGAGTTAATAATTTGTAATATTTAATTAAGAGCTTTAATATTTCGAGATTATTGGAACTCAGAACCGTAGGTCCACTTGGTCCACGTGCTAGCTCGATTTACTATAGCGGAGCTAATATAATTGGATGGTCCAATTATATACTCACAAAGGAATAAATATTATTAATATGATTAATAATAATTATATCACACATGAGACTTTATATTAAAAGTTAATATAAAGTATTAATAATTATATATGATAATTATTAAATTAGAACATTAAATTATATATGATATAATTTAATAAGGCTAAGGATTATTACTAAGGTAGGATTCCTTATTGGATAAGGAATAGGATTTGTTTGTTTTGGAAACAAAATCAAATCTTAATTGTCCCCTACCTTGGTCGAATTTTTGGAGTCATATTAGGGATATGATTTGTTTGTTTTGGAAACAAAATCAAATCCAAATTAAATCCCCATTGGCCGGAAATTTAGAGTCCTAAAGGGAGTAGGATTTGTTTATTTTGGAAGCAAAATAAAACAAGGATTCCTAATCCCCCCTTGGCAGAATTTCAAAAGCAATGGGAGACTAGTGGTTGATTTGTTTAATGAAACGAATTAACCATAAGTATAAAAGAAAAATTATGATTTAATTTTTCTGATCCAAGAATCAAAAAAAATCTAGCCTCCATCTCCTTCTCCAAGCTCTCAAGAGTTGAGAATTCTTTTGGTGTGTGTGTTATTTCTAAACCGTTTAGAGATTAATTTGTGAGTGTAGCCCACACTACCCTCCGTTAGTGTCGAGACATAGTTCGGAATACCTCGTGACGTTGAAAAACATCCCCAAATACTTAACACAAGTCACGGCAACCAGCCCCTGGAATCCCTGCAATTTGCGCAGATACAAGTTCTCAGGGAGCTCCGTTTTGTTTGGTTTTCATTCGGGATTTTGGGAAACACTTTAGGATAATTTTAGGGCTGTGTTAGGATTTTTTTGGAGAAAAATCAGATCTGAATTGAGCAGTGAGTGGCGCAAATTAGACCTGAAACTGGGTGCAGTTCACGCCCATAACGTGTCCAAAACAGTCAGTTATTTCACTGCAGTTCAAGGGCTGTTCGGGGACTGTTTCGGGGCTATTCCGGAGCTGAGATTTTGTCCAAAACATCAGTGAATCCACTGGTGTGGTTCGGCCAAGCAAAAGGAAGAGCAGAAAAAATTTTCAAGTTCGATCCGTGAGCCTAATCGCTTCCGCTGCGCGAGGGAAAGCGTTTCCTACACTTTCTGAACAATACAAGTCGAGGTCATCACATATGTTTAACAATCCCTCCGTCGTAGGCTATCCGAGTTGTGCTTAAGAAACATAGAATATACCGTCAAGTTTCCAAGGCGTACATCTCATGTCAACATGTCCACGATTCTTTACAACTGATGTGATCCACCCTAGGTGATTGGCTTTGGCCAAAGTCTTTAAGAATCGTGACTCATGGATACCTAAACCTCTTATGGTACACATACTGGCTGACAGATCCTATCTTGCTTCGCACTTGATTCCTGAGTGCATCGGTCCACACTTAATGAACATCTAAGGCAAGACCATGAAAAGTTTCTGACATACATGACATCAAAGTGTGGAGAATCTCAAAAAAATCAATGTTATCCTATAGTCAAAGGATTACATATGCTACTCGACTCGAGGAGATTCATATTGACAGTGGTGTGTACTTTCAACTATTAGGAATCACATGTGACTTATTCAGTATTCGCTATAATAAATACCCACATGTATATACGAGTTTCCAAAACTCATGGTACATCGCGTTAAACCATTGGAACTCCAATTTCAATATACGACATGTGCTAGTCATCTAGGTTAGGAATAGGAATTTGACCGTATTTCAAAACCAACGACTATGAATATTTACTTTAAGAATAGTTTACACCTAGTGTCAAAACTATTCTAAGGTCGATGTCATTCTTAGCATATCTATACATCAATCTAATACGTATAATGACAATATCATTAATGAGGTATTAAATGAAAATTGTAGTTATTTTATTAATAAATAATAAAATATACAATTCAGATTGGCACTCCAAGCACCAACTCCATCAAACTCCCACTTGCTTAGTGCCAATCTGGATGGTACCGTAGTCCCATCTCCTTCACATATTTATCGAATAACTTAGGAGGTAAGGCCTTTGTAAGTGGGTATGTTATGTTGTCTTGTCCTTGAAACTTCAAGACCACTATGTCTTTTCATTCAATTATCTCTCCAATTACATGGTATTTCCTTTCCACGTGTTTAGACTTGGAATGTGCCATCGGCTCCTTAGCCTGCGTGATGGCTCCGTTATTATCACTGTACAATGGAATCGAATCTACAATACTAGGCACAACGCGAAGTTCTGTGATAAAATTTCTAATCCAAACAGCTTATTTAGCAGCTTCTGAAGCCGCTATAAATTCCGCCTCAGTGGTGGAATCCGTTGTTGAGCCTTTCTTTGAACAACGCCAACTAACCGCACCACCGTTAAGGGTAAATATATATCCTGATGTAGATTTTCAATCATTTGGATCTCCCTGGAAGTCAGAGTCTGTATAACCCTTAACTTGTACCTCATCTTCTCCATATATCAGAAACTTATCCTTGGTGCCTTTAAGATATTTTAGGAATATTTCACGGCTGTCCAATGATCATTACATTGATCAGATTGATATCAGCTGGTCACACTGACGCCGAAACTGATGTCAGATCTAGTTCATAGCATATCATACATTATGCTTCCAATACAAGAAGCATATGGCAAGTTAGATATCCTAACTCTCTCTTCCTCAGTTTGAGGTGCCATTTTCTTTGAAAGATGTATACCGTATCAGAAAGGTATATTTGCTGCCTTGCAGTTGGTAACACTGTACCTTTCTAACATCTTATCTATGTACGTCGATTGTGAAAACCCTATAAGCTTCATAACTCTATCTCAGTAGAGCCTTATACCTAGTGTATAAGAAGCTTCACTCATATCTTTCATGGAGAAGGTCTTACAAATGTACGCTTTCACACTTTGCATCATCCCTATATCATTTACTATGATAAGAATGTCATCTACATACAAGACTAGGAAAACTATCATGCTCCCACTAACTTTCTTATAAACACATGGTTCTTCCTCGTTCTTGATGAATCCAGATAATCTAATTATCTCATCAAAATGACGATTCCAGCTTCGGGATGCCTGTTTAAGTCCATAAATAGAATTTTGGAGCTTACAAACCATTTTGAAGTCTCACTGGATACAAACCCTTTGGTTGTTCCATATAGATATCATCTTCAAGGAATCCATTTAGGAAAGCGTTTTCACATCCATCTACCACATCTCATAGTCCTAATATGCCGCAATGGCTAAAATAATCCTAATGAATTTTAGCATGGCTAATGGTGAAAAGTTTCCTCATAGTCATCCCAAGACGTTGATTATATTTCGCTACCAGTCGGGCCCCTCGCTTCTTTTGTAACCCATTTATAGCCATAGGTTTTAACTCCTTCAGGAAGTTCAACTAAGTCCCAGACTTGATGGCATGCATTGAATCCATTTCGGATTTCATGGCTTCCTACCATTTTCCCGAATCGATATCCAATATCGCTTCTTTATACGTAGTCGGATCTATTTCCTCCAATAGGAGAACATCAAAGGTCACATCAGATGTTAAAAAAATCTCAGGAGGCCTTGATATTATATTCGACTTACGTAGAACCTGTGTTTTTGATCCTTCATCTAATTGGATCTATGGTTCCATCTAGGTTCTTTAATGTTGGATCAAACTCATCAAGTTTAATCTCTCTATAATTCCCACTTTCGTTTAAAAATTTCCTTTCAGAAAAGTTACAAAGCAAACAACAAATACATTTCGTTGCTTCTCAGAATCGTAGAATTTATATCCCATGGAATTATCAGGATATCCAACGAACCTACATTTATACCCTTTGGGTGGTAGTTTATCCCGCTAAGCAATTCTAACGTATGCAGGACAACTCCAAATCCTTAAATGCTTAAGACTTGGATTTCTACCGAACCATATCTGATAGGGGGTCGTAGAAACAACTTTCGATGGAACCCTACTAAGTATGTAGGTAGCAGTTTGTAAAGCGTAACCCCAAGGGTAATAAGGAAGATCTGTATCGCTCATCATTGATCGCACCATATCCAATAAAGTACGATTTCTTCGCTCAGACACTCCATTGTGTTGAGGTGTTCCTGGTGGGCTATATTGGGTGAGAATTCCATTCTCCCTTAAATAATTTCTGAATTCTTCACTCATGTATTCACCGCTTCGATCTAATCTAAGGCATTTGATGAATTTATTGGTTTGTTTTTTCTACTTCGTTTCGAAATATTTTGAACTTGTCAAATGTTTCCAACTTATTTGTTTCATCTCGGATAGACATATACATATCTAGACTTGTCATCTGTGAAAGTCACAAATTATGTGGAACTATCATGAGAATTATGATTTAATGGACCACACACATCGCTGTGTATTAGCTCTAGTAAATCTCCAGCACGATGTCCAATACCTTGAAATGGGGACTTTGTCATCTTTCCTTGGATACATGACTCACAAAACGGATAAGGATCTAGGTAGGATTTTAATCAAACCATCATTTACCAATTTGGATAGACGTCTAACACCTATGTGGCCCAATCTCATATGTTATAATTCAGTATTATTCAGTTCAGACTTCCTATGTATTTTTCTCTATATTAAACCTAGTGACCGTTTGATAAAGAACATTCACATTTCAATAAATTTTCTTTATCACAAACATAAAGTTCATCTTTAATGATTATTTTATATCCCTCTTTATCTAATATTGGCAGTATATATTATTTTTTGATAATTGAGGGAACATAATAATAGTCATGCAAATCTAATTTACATCCATTTGGGAGATCTAGAACAACTGTTCCTATGGCCTTGACATCCAATGTCTCGCTATTGCCAACTCTAAACTGGATCTCTCATTTATTCAGCCTTATTATAACCCTCATTTCCTACAGGGAATTACAAATATGAGTAGGACTGCCAGTGTCTAACACTCATCCACTATTTGCATCTAAGGCTAATGAAATGCCAATAATTGGAAAAATACAAAGCGTACATGAGGGTCCTGCTTTTCCTTTTAGCTCTGGACAGTCATTCTTCCAGTGTCCAGACTTCTTGCATTGTAGATATTGATCACGAGCTACTTTCAGTTTTGCACATTTGCACTTCTTGGAGTTCTTCTTTGATATCTTCTTTTTCCCCATCTTTATTTTCTTTGACTTCCTAGAAGTCTTGAAGAGCCAGCTCCACCATGGAGATACGGTGTGTGGTTGCCTTTCTTCAAATCTTGCTCCACCGTGCGTAGCATGTTATGAAGTTCTTCGTATGTGGCTTGCATCGAATGCATACAAAGCCAGCATAAAATCCATGCAAAGAAGACATAATCAAATTACGGCCTAACCGTTCATCAAACACAATGCCATGTCGTTTCAGATATCGAATATGGTCGATCATGTTCAAAACATTAGTGCTGACAGCTCCTCCCTCCTAGAGTTCAGCATGGAACAATTCCTTAGACCTTCGATAAAGTTCTATCTCTTGATTTGCCCAACTCCTTGAGTGTTCGCATAATGCTCTTAGCATCCGGTAATTAAATGTACTGTCTTAGCAAATCTGGAACCATCGATCTCAAGATATAGGATTTCACCTTCAGGTTATGATAATTCCATCTATCAAAAGTTTATCGCTCTTCTGGAGTGGAGTCAGGATCGATATCAACAGACAGTGGATTAATCGTGACATAAGTCAACTTTTCATACTCCAAGACAAGGCATATATTCATTTCCCATTCGAAATAGTTTTCGGCTCCTTTTAGCTTATTGGAATCCAAAAATTTCATCAATGGATTAGCGGCAGCCATCTACAAGACAATATTTTTAAGTAGTAGCAGAATAATTTTCATTTCAAAAGTAATAACACTAATTGATTATAGAATTTTAAATCTATTAGTGCCATCCCACTACTTTACGTAATTCTGTAATCTCCCTTAACGGAAAAATAGAAATTTGACTATCAAAATTTCATAGCGGGAAGTGGATCCCATGACATTTACTCCAGCCTCACACTAATGACGATATTGGCATTTTCAAACTCATTAGGTATACCTCCAAGGTCAATCATTTCATATGACTCCTGGTTTGGTCCTGAACCGTTTCTTATCATCACACTAATGACGATATTTGATTAAGATGTGTTCTAGGTGTATATTTGTCAATGTGCACTAATGAGCTTCGTATGTACACCCTCACACTAATGACAATATTGGGCGACTACGTTAACTCATCACACTACATCTAATGTTTTACCGGAGCGACCTAAGTTCCGAGTACTTATTCCTTCACACTAATGACGATATTGGATATAAGTAGTAAGAACTCATTCATCTCCGTATTGACAAGACGGACCATCCAATAATGCTCCAACATTATTAATACTATTACTTAATTAAAGTAATCACCGAATCATGGGAGATTTATGATAATCAAGTCATTAACTTAATTAGGTCAAAGTTTTAATTTAAAACATACAATACATATACAATATATCTTATGCATAATTAAATTAAAATTACTATGGCATAGATTCAAAAATATGTGTTGTGTGGTTAAGCCTTTGCGAATGATACCATTCTGTTGGGGCAGTTGTGGAACCCCTAGGGTCGGATCGATGCCCCGGGCTGCGAAAATGGGTCTAACCCATAGAAATCAAGTATGAGTGTAAGTTTAAATCATTTAATGAAATAATATATTCCATTATGAGTGTATAGGAAAAAATCGGGACTGAATCAGATTCCGCAAGCTCCCGAACGAATGAAAACAAAAATGCTGCGCACCCAGAGCATACGAGCGCGCTACAGTGTACCCAGCAAGCATTTTTTTTTCCTTCAAAGCTTCAGCTCACTGACTTTCCAGTGAGCTGAAGCAATTATGGTATTTTACCCTAATTGCTTCGGTCTTCCCTAAACACTTCAAAAACACCCAAAATTAATATTTAATTTCAAAACCAACATCAACACATGTTATTGAATAAAAATCAAGTTTTTCAAAATATCAAATATTTTACAAAAACATAAATTTATTCTAAATACACATTTGCGTAAATTTTGAATCCAATACATAAACCATTTTAGAATCCCAATTAGAAATGTCTCATGAAAAATTATAGTTCACCTAAAGGTGGTCAAGTGAATCTAGAATGGTAGCAATAGATCTAAGCTTTAATCTAGAGTTCCAAACTCTTATTAATTGTTCTATGTCCAACATGAACATTTTTGACCTAATTACAAGCATGTTGTGTTTATACTTCTAAAGTATTCTAACACAATTGATTAGCCTTATTTCAACATTAAGCTATGTGATCATGCATCTAATACACAAATGAACATTGCTTAGGAGAAGATCAAACATTACCTAGTAAGCTTGATGCAAGATCCAATCTACTTCTCCTTGTTGAAATTGCTGGAGAACCTCCAAGGTGTGCAAGCTTGACTTCAAGATCCAATCTTGTTTCCAATGCTACCAAGCTTCACTTCAAGATCCAATCTTGATTTCTCCTAGATGAAATGTTGTAGAGACCTCACAAGCTTCTCTAAACACTTCTCTAACTTCGGCTAATCTATCTTGTCTATGCTTATACTTGTTCTTGTACTTGTAATTAAAACATTCCTAAAGCTTGCTATTTATAGCAAAACTTAGGTAATTTTTAATTAATAAAAGTTGTAATCAACTTTTAAGTGAGCTTAATCTAATTTGTCCAAATATGTATAATTGGGTGTGACTAATCTCTATTGTCTCCCACTTTAATTTAATCCAATTAAATCAAGCCATGAT
>SKCR01013481.1:0-11523 GCA_019454045.1 Zanthoxylum bungeanum
TCGTTTTGCGAATAAGTACTCAAAGTACGAATTCTTGAATTAAATTAAACTACATAATGAAATCCAATTTAATACGCATTTAATTCTAATTCACTATTTAATTCCAAATTAAATATTACACTTTTATTAACGAACCTTTACGACTTAAATACCAAATTTAATCGCAACGGGTCTCAAAACCCGATTAACATCTAATGTTTAGTTAATTAAAGTCCAATGGCTTTTAATTAATTTCTATAAGGCGTGGACTTTTGGTCAACTCGGGTCAAACCAAATAACCAAAATCCAATCCGGGAGTTACCCCCATAAGCCTTTAAATTAATTTTGGCCCATTAGGCCCAATTAAATAATTAAAGTCCATTAAGTCATAATTGGACCTTTATGGATACGGTTTTAGGCCCAATTGGATCCAACCAAATTGGCCTAAACCTAACTTGGTACAACCAAGCCCAAAAGCCCAATTAACAACCTAATAGGCCCAATTTCCAAATAAGCCCAATTAATTAATTTATAGAAATTCCAAATTCCATAATTAATTAACATAAGTGTATACACACAATTAATTATCCAATTAACATTTCTAAAACATCAATTAGCCTAATTAATCATGCACGTTATCAACAAATAGTGTCCAACACAATTTTAAAATTAACAAATCAAACCCATTACATGCTACTTTATTGTCTCGGCAATTAGGTGTTTTTTCAATCCGATTCGGTTTCAATCCAATTGAATCCACAATCAATCATTTCCCAAATCAATAAATTCATCCAATGAATCAAAATACAAAAAACACAATGAATTTCATATTCAATTGAATTCGGCCAAGCCTACTTTATTTGGGAAAATTATTCCAAATCAAAATTCAATCCAATCAAATTTCAATTCAACATTACCCACTTGTTTTCAATTCATCCAATGATCAAACAAACAAAAATTCACCAAGATATTAGGGTCTCAATTTTCGGCCAACATAAGCAATTTGGGGAAAATTGTTCCAAACACAATTTCAACAAATGGAACCAATCAATCCTCAATTAAACATACTTTAGCATTCTAAATCATCCAATTTCATCAAACATGCTCAAAATCAAGTTTAACCCAAATTTGTCACTTTACGCCAAACATAAAAAATTGGGGAAATTTG
This sequence comes from Zanthoxylum bungeanum, assembly GCA_019454045.1. Classification (NCBI taxonomy): domain Eukaryota; kingdom Viridiplantae; phylum Streptophyta; class Magnoliopsida; order Sapindales; family Rutaceae; genus Zanthoxylum; species Zanthoxylum bungeanum. The sequence goes on from SKCR01013481.1 coordinate 1,148, forward strand.
TTCCAAACATAATTTCAACAAATTGATCCAATCAATCTTAAATTAAACATACTTTAAGCATTCTCATTCATCCAATTTCACAAAATATGCTCAAAATCAAGTTTACCCAAATTTGTCACTTTATGCCAACATAAAAAAATGGGGGAAATTTTTCCAAACATAATTTCTTCAAATTGATCCAATCAATCATTATTCAACAACATTTAAGCTACTAATCAATCAATTTAATCAAATCATGCTTCAATTGATTTACCCAATTTGTCATGCCCAAAATTTAGGGAAAATTGAATCCAATCCAATTCATGAAATTGATCATACACAACTTCAATTCAACCTCATTCAAGCATACTTCATCAAACAATCAACCAAATCATGCCTAAATCGAGTTTACCCAATTTTAACCCTAACTTTTTCATGCTTGATAATAGCTCTGATACCATTGTTGAGTTCTAATATAGGTCCCAAAATCATGAAATCAAGCACAAAAAATTGCATGAATACACAAAGGAATAAGGCGGAAACTTTACTCACATTGAATGGTTTTGGATGCGAAGAACAAGATGCGTTTTTGTCATTGTTGAAGCTCGGTTTTGGACTCCATTGAGCTGCTTGATGCTCGGTTGGGGCTGTTTTGATGCCTTCAAAATTCGGCCATTGATGACTCCATGGAAGCTTAAAGCTTAAAGCTCCAAAAATAAATCCAAGCTCATGAAGACACTTCCCTATCACCTATGTATCACTCAAGCTGTGCTAGCACATCATCTTCTTTGTCTTGCTTCTCATAGATCGTCCATCACCAAAAATGAGAGAAGAAATTTGGCTCCAAGCCGTGAGGAAGAAGAGAAAGGAGGGAGAAGAGAAGAAAACGTGAATGAGGAGAGAGAGAGGGAAAGAAAAAGTATATTTGGTTTTTATATTTCCAAATAAAATCATTTACCAAATTCTTTTCAATTTCCATTTACCAAAAAGTCAAAAAAGCAAAAAGCAAAAAGCATTTAAAGCTTTTCAACTACCACATCAATCACTCAAATCAAGTGACAACTTGTCACATCACTCAAAGTGACATTTGATTTGACGCTTGATGTGACTTGCGATTTGACGCTCGATTTGACTTGCGTGCCGCACTCGAATTCAAAATGTGAATGCGCTCGTAAATAATCCCGGGCTCGGGTTCGCTAATTTCAAATTAACGAATTTTCCGTCGCGTCGTAATTAAATGATTACGCCTAGCGAAATCACTATCACGTAGCTAACGAATTATTCTAATTAATTCGTTCGCCCGAATTAAAATCTAATTTAATCCGCGTCGAAATCCAATTCGTATAATATATCGAATATTATTTTGTCGATTAATTCCAAATTAATCGTTCTCTCTCTTTAATTAATATTTTATCCCAGATAAAATATCTCCGTGATTAATCCCAGATTATTTTCTCTCTCTTCTAATTAATCCCAGATTAATTAAGTGCGAGTTATACGTCATCGGTGAATCTTCAGGAAGCGAACCATGAGATCTCCGGATATGTTGGCAGTAAATACGGTTGTCGGACTATCCGAACACGAAAGTACCTCGTACTACGTTTATATCGATTTACAAGACAAGGTTGGCTTCTAGCAAAGCGCCATGCCTACCCAATTCTCCAGAAATATTCTTACAGGAATATATAGATCTGTATCAAGCGTAGTATACCGTAGTATTGCGTATATCAGCCCAGTATCGGATAGTCACGTGCTAGGGCTGGGGCTGGATAAGTGTCTGCCCCGACCGAAGCACATGTCGGATGTCTGGTAACTAGTCTCTATAATCGGATATACATGACCTTGTCATAATATCCCGATGGTTGCCAGCACTTAAGAGCACTGTACCGTATCCTGCGTGACATCATCTCCAATATGACTGGAGTGATACTTCCGTCTCGACATCACACCCAATACACTACGACTCTCTGATAAACCCAGAAGTGGTGTACGCAGAACCAGTTAAAGCCCTGTACCACCAAGACCAAAGTCTATCGATTATCGTAAGTATTAGCGATGTAAGTCTCAGGTTAAGACTATACACACCTACCTTGATTTCGGCCTCCCATAGACACATAGTCATAATACCAATGGGATTCCGAAGGGTCTATCCAGAGCGAAGCTGTTTCCCGTACCATCGGTGAAACACACCTCCTATCGCACTTGCATAAGTATCCAATACTTATATATATGAGAACTATGCCGTTGTGCCCTCACAACGCGCACAAGTGCAATACTAGCCTATTCCGCATTATCGATGTCCTATCTCGATAATACTCCGGCTAGGGATATTTAATGATTAATCCTTCGTGGACTGATACTGTCTCATATCATTCTCAATCCAGGAACTAATCATAGGGACCTCTCTTCATTTATATATCTATGGTGATCTAATCACAAATGATGAGAGTGCAATTTCCTTATTACATAGTTAATTTGTACAACAACACCATGATCTGTACAAATAGTGATGCTATGGGTCATATTATCCAACAATCTCCCACTTGGCACATAGCCAGTCACTCAAGTGTCCCACACCCGAACTATGAACGGTTCGTTCAAATTGCTGATGAAAGGTTTTCGTCAGCGGATTTGTTTAATTATCGTCTGACGCGATTTACACGATCATCACATCGCCACGATGTATGATCCGAACGAATCAGATGATATAGAAGTATATATCTGGATCGTCGATGAGACCTTTAATTCCTTAGCATGTGCTGACGCCTAGCTCAGCTGCTAACAGAACTATATCTTATCTAATCTAATTAGATTTATTTTCGATCCAAATGGCTTCTATTGCTGCCTCAGCTGCATCAATAATCCGTATTTGTTGTTTATTTGGCAACAGTTATCTTGCTCGGAATATTTCCAGCTTACTGTCCCGTTATTCAAACTTTATAGTACCGCAGTATTTACCGGTTTTGGAAACTTGTAGCAGTGATCCTAGTCACTTCAAGTTCTCCTACTCCATAATTTAAGACAGCATCTTTAGTTCTCTAAGATACTAATAGATGTCTTTAACTTCAATCCAATGACTATCACTTGGATTGTTTTGATTGTGACTCCATATGCTCAAAGCGTATGAGACACCATATCAAGTACATTTTAAATGTACAATTCCCAGAGAGTGTTAACAACTCCAAATCTATCCCTGTAGATCTTTATTCCTTGAATAAAGGTTGTTACTCCCCAGAATTCTACGGAGAATTTCTATGAAAGAATATCTATGAAAGCCAAACTTTCACCAATTGCTTTATGGGAATTTCATTGTCAGTGCCCTCCCACTAACCTCCTTATATACACAAGAATTATTTCGTTTTGAGTCAAATCATAAACCATTATGATTATTTCAAAACGTCAGTTCCAAGAACCTTATGCTTGTTTCAATCCAAACATGGATCGAATAACCGCAAACCTTGTTTGTCGGTTATACAAAATCGTCAGGATGTTGTAAGCATCCTCCAAAAGGTTTCCTTTTCAGGAAAGCGATTTTGATCTGCAACTGACACATTTCATAAATGAAATATGCAGTTATCAACAAGCATCTTCAAAATGGATTTACCATGGCAACAGGTAAAAGGTTGAACCGTTATTAACACAATGTTGATAACGATACCTTTCCGTCAAAAGCCCAGCTTTGTACGTTGGTATGTTGCCTTCCATGTATGTCTTCCTTGAAGACGTTTAATGTACCAATAGGCACAATGCCTTGTGGTACAACAACTAGTATTCAATAGTTGTTATACATGGAATCCATTTCGGATTCATGGCACTTTGCCATAATAGGGAGTCGATACCTCGTATCACTTCCTCAAAACGTAGTCGGTGGATATACCTTCATAGATTGACATCTTTATGAGGTTAGATCAGAAACCCATACCCTAGGTCGTTTTCTGACTCTATCCGATCTACTCAGTTCTTGTGTATTCGAAGATTAATGGTACAGATTCATCATTGATGAACTATTTGTGTTTCATTACGGACCTTGTGCCTTGAACAGTATTACTCCGATTTTCATCGAGTATCACTATCCTCCCACTGACCACTGCATATCGGTATTCCTCTCAGGAAAAACCGCATGGTGAGCAACAATCACATTGTTCTCATGTGAGATTTATAAGTACTATACTTATGGTTTCCCTTAGGATAACCTATATTGGCACTTATCCAATTGGGTCCTTAGTTTGGTATCATCCAAACGTTATGCCTGGCATACCCAAATTATCAAGAATGAGAAACCTCGTTTCTTCCCTGTTCATATCCTATATGACATCTGTCAAACAGATTTATATGGAACCTTATTCTAAATAATTTATTGCACTGTTAAAACTTATCCGTTGAAGGAAATGGTAGCTCAGAGCGACTCTTGACGTGATTCGGTTAATCCGTTCGGACACACCGTCACTTTGACGTGTTCCAGGAGGAGTCCTCATTTGAAAGAATACTATACTCTTTCAAGTATATAAGAAACTTATTGCTTAAGTATTTTCCATTACGGTCTTACCGTGACGGTATAATACTATAGCCGATCTGTTGTCTATTTCATGTCGAAACTCTAAAAGTTTCTGATTTGTGTTCTTCAAAAGAAACACATAACCATAACGTGATGCCACATCCGTTAAGGTCACGAAATATTCATATCTACATCTAGCCTAGCGACATGGGCCCACTTACTTCACCATGAATAGGGCTAACAGATCGGTGGCCCTTTTACTGTTGCCACCAAGTAAATATTTTAGGTACTTTACCTAATAAACTAGATTCGCAGACCTTATTTGAATAGTCAAATCAGTCCTAGTACCCACTCTTCAAAAGTGTGGATATACGAGTCTCGTTAATTGTGTCCTAGACAACAATGCCACAAATAAGTCTCTATTGATCAAATCAATTTGAGCTATTTATTTGTCATTTTATATGTTTGAGATTTTATTTATATTCAAAATATAAATTCTGTTATTTACATTTAATGTATTTATCTCAATATCATTTTATATAATAAAACACTTAAGTGTTCTATAATAAAAGGTTTTATCCTCAACGGATTAAACACTGATATAGAGATAATGTCTCTAGTCAAACTAGTTACATTATAACAGTCCCTAATTTAAGTATATACCCAAAGGGTAGTTCCTAAACTTAGGTATCTACGGTCGAAACAGCGACTTTCGTCCCGTTTCCGATTCGCAGAGAAATCTCGGCTTGAAGTCAGTATCCAGCTCATAGCGGATTCTGAACATCAATACATATATTTTATGTACCACACTAAGTATTTAAAATCCAATTTCAATACTAGTAGTGAACATAACTTTGACAATTATTTTTAAAGTTAGAGCCTTGCCCTTTCTTTAATTCCTTCGTGTCTTCCATATCCAAATGGTAGTCACTTTGGTATATGTCAATTATCCTTTTCAATATTTTAGGAACCTTAGGCCAAGCCTTGGGTTTTTAGAATATCGAAACGATGTGCACCTCGTGCTACATGCCCAATTGCAAACTTTGACTTTATCTCCTCTAGAATAGTCAATTAATTCTCCAAGAATTATAAATTGCAATTTTAATACTTCTTAAATCTAAAATTAGATTTATGACAACTATATTAAATTAAGCACTAAAGTCATCATCACATAAATCTTCCAAAGATTTTATGCTCTACTTATTTTGCTTAATTTTGGGCTTAAGGTATAATAAGTTATTTTATCAAATAAAGTAACCTATTATTTATTCCCAATTGAAAATTAAATCATTTAAAATATTTTAATCCCAGATTATATTTTAAATATCCAATTCTTCAATTTTATCTTGATTACAATAGTCCAACTATTTAATCAACGATTAGTGGTACTATATATATTATAATGATTATAATAGTCCAAATATATAATCAAATATAATCCAATTAATTAACCTCAATTACATTGATTACTATAATCCAATTATAAAATCAACTGTAAACTGAAATTAATTAATTCAAATATATTGATTAATATAATCCAATTATATATAATCAAGTATAATACAGTCCAACTGTTTATAAAACAACAATTTAAATATTAGTCCAACTAACATTTAATATTACGACGAAATAATTTGAATGAGCGCGTATGGTGAGTAATTGAGCGAATATTGCAAATTCAATTCTTGCCTCCCACTATTTTTCGGCGGAGCCTCTAACCCTCTGTCGAGTACTCGGGAAACCTGTTTCCTAGTGGGCTAGAATCCCGTTAAATATCACACAATCTTGACTTTGGCCAACAAATTGTATGATAATTAACTAGGTAGATCTCGAAGATCAATTGGATCTCATCCAACTCCTAGATCCAGTAGGTGGACATCCAAGTCCCAAACATATATCTTATATATGCCTATACATCGAATGTATACCCTAACCTTTTTCCTCTGAATCAACTAGGCCTTGGCTTTGGCACAACAAACCTAGTGATCCCAGTCAAGCGCGGACCCATTGACATGGAAGCTTCGTAATCAATGTCGTTGGACAAGAAGTGGTCTTGACTTTGGCCAACAAACCACAACTTGGACAAGACACCAATATGGAAAAAAGCCTCGTGATTCAAACACATCTTCGACGGACAAGGGCTTGACTTTGGCCAACAACCCATGCCAATCTAGGATCTTGAGCAAGAATCACTCAATGGAAGGAAAAGACGCATGATATTTGATGAGGGCTTTTCGTGTGCAAATTGGCAACCAATTTATTATCTTTGTTAAGGTCTCATCATCATACACCCTTAAACATGCATTCTAAACACATAATAAAGCGCATATGATAAAATAATAATGATATGCGGATGGATATTTTACACATTGATCCTAGATCAAATCTCTCACTTTCTCTCTCCCGCTAGCACAAATATATTCTACCCGTACACTACACTTCTAAAGAACCTCATTTACATTGAGGGGAATAGGTGAGAAGAGAATACAAAGAATAGGAGGTGATAAGGCTGGACACGCAGGTCCAATTAATAAATCAACCCCACCCGACTAATATCCTTCTGATATACATTATTCAAACATCACAACCATGTATTCGTACAAGCATGTTATCAATCAATCTAATCAAATTAATTAATCTGATAATTAGTGATCATCCAATGTTCAAACAAAGATTTGATTTTGTTCGAGTCAAACTCGTATTGCGAACAAGTACTTAAAGTACGAATTCCCGAATTAAAATTAAATTACATGATTAAATCCAATTTAATACGTATTTAATTCCAAATTAAATATTACACTTTATAAAATAAACCTTTACGACTTAAATTCCAAATTTAATCGTTACGGGTCTCAAAGCCCGATTAATATCCAATATTAATTTAAAAGTCCAATGGGCTTTTAATTAATTTCGTGAGGCGTGGACTTTTGGTCAACTCGGGTCAAACCGAATAACCAAATCCAATCCGGGAGTTACCCCATAAGCCCATAAATTAATTTAGGCCCATTAGGCCCAATTAAACGTTAAAGGTTCATTAGTCGCATTTGGGCCTTTTGGAAGCGGTTTTGGGCCTAATTGGATCCAACCAATTTTGGCCTAAACCAACTTTGTACAACAAAGTCCAATAAACCCAATAACAACTTTAAAAGCCCAAATCCAATTTTAAGCCCAATAATTTAATTCCAAAATTCCAAATTTCCCAATTAAATTACCTAAAGTGTATAACATTATTAATTACCCAAATCAAAGTTTCCAAAACATCAAATTTGTCCAATTAATCATTCTAACAAGTGTCTCGGCCAAAGAGGGAAATTATGCCAAATCAAATTCAATCCAATTGAACCAAATTAAACATAAATTCAACATCCCCAAATGATTTGCAAGTCATCCAATGAACAAAAAATCAAAAATCCAAGACAATATTAGGGTTCATATTTTCGGCCATCACAAGCAAATTGGGGAAAATTGTTCCAAACACTTTTCATCAAATTGATCTAATCAATCATCAATTAAACAACATTTAAGCATTCTAAATCATCCAATTTCATTAAACATGCTCAAAATCAAGTTTACCCAAATTAAAGTTTTGGCCAACAATAAGCAAATTAGGGAAAATCAATCCAATTAATTTTTCTTCAAATTGATTACATATAACTCTAAGTTATTCATATACAAACATTCTTAAACAAACAATTTGTCAAAATCATGCTTAAATCAAAAAGCCCCAAATTTTGCTCAAGAACCCTAAAAACGTTTTATGCACAAATGGCTCAAGATACCATTGTTGAGTTTCAATCAAGTCCCAAGGATCATAAATCATGCATAACCGAGTTGAATACATATCAAAGGAGGTGCGGAATAACTCACATTGATCGGTAGAGATGCAACAAAGACCACGAACGCACTGCTCTCCTTGCTCGGCAGTGAGCTGCGAACATGGTGGACTGCTCGGCGTGAGGGCTGCTTCCTCCTCCAAGAATCGGCCATTGATGGACACCATTGAAGCTCCAAGCTTCAAGCTTCCAAGCTCACGAACTCAATCCCTATCACCTTTGTATTCCTCCATGAGTGTGCTAGCACATAGATCTTGCAACAAGATCATTTCTTTCTCTTTATTGATCGGTCAAACAGAAAAATTGAGGAGAAGAATCGGTCAAGACCGAGAGAGAAGATGAAGAAGTTTTGGCTCCAAAATGAGCAAAAAGGTGAAGGAGAGAGAGAGTGAATTAATGAGAAAGAAAAATTGTAATTGGCTTTATATTTTCCCAAAAAATAATAAACCATTTACCTTTTTCCAATTTCAAAAACAAACATTAAATGCTTGTCAATCACTACAAATCAACTCACATCAATCACTCAAATGTCACATCACTCAAAGTGACATGTGATTTGACGCTTGATGTGACTTGCGATTTTGACGCTTGATTTGACTTGCGTGCCGCACTCGAATTCGAAATACGAATGTGCTCGCAAACAATCCCGGGCTTGGGTTCGTTAATTCCAAATTAACGAATTTTCGTCGCGTCGTAATTAAATGATTACGCCTAGCGAATTCACTATTCACGTCGCTAACAAATTAATTCTAAATTAATTCGTTCGCCCGAATTAAAATCTAATTTCAATTCTGCGTCGAAATCTAATTTCGTTATAATATATCGAATATATTAATTTATCGATTAATTCCAAATTAATCGTTCTCTCTTTAACGATATTTTATCCGAGATAAAATATCTCCGTAATTAATCCCAGATTAATTTTCTCTCTCATCGAATTAATCCCAGATTAATTAAAGTGCGAGTCATACGTCATCGGTGAATCTTCAGGAACCGACCCATGAGATCTCCGGATATGTTGGCAGTAAATACGGTCGTCGGCTATCCGAACACGTAAGTACCTCGTCGTACTACGTTTATACCGATTTACAAGACAAGGTTGGCTTCTAGCAAAGCGCCATGCCTACCCAATTCTCCAGAAATATTCTTACAGGAATATATATATCTGTATCAAGCGTAGTATGCCAAGTATTGTGTATATCGGCCCAGTATCGGATAGTCACGTGCTAGGGCTGGGGCTGGATAAGTGTCTGCCCTGTCCGAAGCACATGTCGGATGTCTGGTAACTAGTCTCTATAATCGGATATGCATGACCTGTTGGACAAAATGACCCATAGCGTCACTATTTGCACAGATCATTGTGTTGTTGTAGCAAATTAACTATGTGACAAGGAAATTGCACTCTCATCATTTGTGATTAGATCACCATAGATATATAAATGAAGAGAGGTCCCTATGATTAGTACCTGGACTGAGAATGATATGAGACAGTATCAGTCCCCGAAGGTTTAATCATTAAATATCCCTAGCCGTAGTATTATCGAGACTGGACATCGATAATGCGGAATAGGCTAGTATTGCACTTGTGCGCGTTTGTGAGGGCACAACGGCATAGTTCTCATATATATAAGTATTGGATACTTATGCAAGTGCGATAGGAGGTCGTGTTTCACCGATGGTACGGGAAACAGCTTCGCTCTGGATAGACCCCTCGGAATCCCATTGGTATTATGACTATGTGTCTATGGGAGGCCGAAATCGAGGTAGGTGTGTATAGTCTTAACCTGAGACTTGCATCGCTAATACTTACGATAATCGATAAACTTTGGTCTTGGTGGTAGGGGGGCTTTAACCGGTTATGTGTACACCACTTCTGGGTTTATCAGAGAGTCGTAGTGTATTGGGTGTGATGTCAAGATGGAAGTGTCACTTCAGTCATTTGGAGATGATGTCACGCAGGATACGGTACTAGTGCTCTTGAGTGTTGCGCAACCAATCGGGATATTGTGACCAGGTCATGTATATCCGATTATAGAGACTATGTTACCAGACATCCGACATGTGTTTCG
>SKCR01013482.1:0-11570 GCA_019454045.1 Zanthoxylum bungeanum
ACTTCATGTTTATATATATTCTTTGTTGTATTTCATGTATGCTTAATCTTTTCTTGGGGCATATTATAGAAACCAACATTATCGAGACAGGACATCGACAATACGGAATAGGCTAGTATTGCACTTGTGCGCGTTGTGAGGGCACAACGACATAGTTCTCATATATATAAGTATTGGATACTTATGCAAGTGCAATAGGAGGTTGTGTTTCACCGATGGTACGGGAAACAGCTTCGTTCTGGATAGACCCATCGGAATCCCATTGGTATTATGACTATGGTCTATGGGAGGCCGAAATCAAGGTAGGTGTGTATAGTCTTAACCTGAGACTTACATCGCTATACTTACGATAATCGATAGACTTTGGTCTTGGTGGTACAGGGCTTTAACCGGTTCTGCGTACACCACTTCTGGGTTTATCACAGAGTCGTAGTGTATAGGGTGTGATGTCAAGACGGAAGTATCACTTCAGTCATAGTGGAGATGATGTCACGCAGGATACGGTATTAGTGCTCTTAAGTGTTGCGCAACCATCGGGATATTATGACTAGGTCATGCATATCCGATTATAGAGACTAGTTACCAGACATCCGACATGTGCTTCGAACGGGGCAGACACTTATCCAGCCCCAGCCAAGCACGTGACTATCCGATACTGGGCCGATATACACAATACTTGGTATACTACGCTTGATACAGATCTATATATTCCTGTAAGAATATTTCAGGAGAATTGGGTAGGCATGGCGCTTTGCTAGAAGCCAACCTTGTCTTGTAAATCGGTATAAACGTAGTACGCGATACTTACGTGTACGGATAGTCCGACGACCGTATTTACTGCCAACATATCCAGAGATCTCATGGGTCGATTCCTGAAGATTCACCGATGACGTATGACTCGCACTTTAATTAATCTGGGATTAATTCGATGAGAGAGAAAATTAATCTGGGATTAATTACGGAGATATTTTATCTCGGATAAAATATCGTTAAAGAGAGAGAACGATTAATTTGGAATTAATCGATAAATTAATATATTCGATATATTATAACGAAATTAGATTTCGACGCGGATTATTGAAATTAGATTTTAATTCGGGCGCGAACGAATAATTCGTTAGCGACGTGAATAGTGAATTCGCTAGGTGTAATCATTTAATTACGACGCAACGGAAAATTCGTTAATTTGGAATTAGCGAACCCGAGCCCGGGATTGTTTGCGAGCGCATTCGCATTTCGAATTCGAGTGTGGCACGCAAGTCAAATCAAGCGTCAAATCGCAAGTCACATCAAACGTCAAATCACATGTCACTTTGAGTTATGTGACATTGAGTGATTGATGTGAGTTGATTTGTGGTGATTGACAAGCATTAATGCTTGCTTTATGGAAATTAAAGAAATGGTAAATGTTTTTATTATATTTTGGAAATTATATAAACCTTTTACAATTTTTTATTTTCCCACTCATTCTCTCTCTCCATTTTCGGTATTAGGCTTTTTGGAGCCAAAATTTCTTCTTCATCTCTCACGGTCTTGGACCGAATTCTGCTTCTCATTTTTCTGGTTTTGACCGAGCAAATTGGAGAAGCAATGATCTTGTTGCAAGATCTTTGTGCTAGCACACTCTTGGAGGCATCCTAAGGTGATAGGGAAGTGAGTTCGTGAGCTTGGAAGCTTGAAGCTTGGAGCTTCAATGGTGTCCATCAATGGCCGAATCTTGGAGACGCCGAACCAGTCACCACCGTGCAGCCCCTACCACGCGCAGCTCACTGCCGAGCAAGGGAGAGCAGTTCGTGGTTCATCTTCGTTGCATCTCTACCGATCAATGTGAGTTATTCCGCACCTCCTTTGATATGTATTCAACTCGTTTATGCATGATTTATGATCCTTGGGACTTGATTGAAACTCAACAATTCGTATTGATCCCGGAGTGTGCTAGCACTCTCGATTTTGCCATAAAATCACACTTGCTTCCCTTTATTTCTTCAAATACTCGGTAGTTCATGCCTTTGCAGAGGAAGAAGAAATGAGCAGCCCCAAGGGCGTGAGAGAGGGAGAAAATTGGAGAGAGTAATAGTAAAAATGTTGTCTAATTTTGTATTTGATTTTATTAAATCATATACCAAAAATTTGGTAATAAAAAGTCAAACTTTTAATGCCAACAACCACCACATCACTCAATCACGTCAATCAATCAATCACTTGTCATATCATCAAAGTGACATGATTGACGCTTGATGTGACGCTAGATGCGACTAGCGATTTGACGCTTGATTTGACTTGCGTGCCGCACTCGAATAAAAAATGGAATGCGCTCGCAAATAATTCAGGCTCGGTTTGCTAATCCAATTAATGAATTTTTCGTTGCGTCGTAATTAAATGATTACGCCTAGCGAAATCACTATTCACGTTCTAACGAATTAATTCTAAATTAATTCATTCGCCCGAATTAAAATCTAATTTTAATTCTGCGTCGAAATCCAATTTCGCTTAATATATCAAATATATTGATTTACCGATTAATTCCAAATTAATCGTTATCTCTCTTTAATTGATATTTTATCCAAGATAAAATATCTCCGCAATTAATCCCAGATTAATTTTCTCTCTCATCTTATTAATCCCATATTAATTAAAGTGCGAGTCATACGTCATCGGTGAATCTTTGTGAAGGGACCCAAGATCCCCGGATATGTTGGCAATAAATTCGGTCGTCGGACTATCCGAACACGTAAGTACCTCGTACTACGTTTTACCGATTTACAAGACAAGGTTGGCCTCTAGAAAAGCGCCATGCCTTCCCAATTCCCGGAAACATCATTACAGGAATAAATGATCTGTATCAGGCGTAGTATACATAGTATTGCGTATTTCTGTCCAGTATTGGATGATCACATGCGAGGCTTGGGGTTGGTACAGTGTCTGCCATGTACGAAACATATATCGGATAAGGAGCAACTAGTCTCTTTAATATCGGATAATCATGACCAAGTCATATTATCCCGACAGTTGTAACCTTATTTAGAGAACAGTTTTGTATCCTTGCGCGATCATAAACTCCATATATGACTGGAGTGACACTTCCATTTTGACATCACACCCAATACACTACGATTCTCAATATACCCAGTATTGGCGTACACAGAACCGGTTAAAGCTCTGGAAGTCCGCAACCAAAGTATATTGATTGTTGTAAGTATTAGAGGTGCAAGTCTCAGGTTAAGACCAAATACACATACCCTGATTTCGGACTTCCATAGACACATAGTCATACTACCAATGGAATTCCGAGGGGGTCTTATCCAGAGCGAAGCTGTTTCCCATAAAATCGGTGAAACACAACCTCCTATTACACTTGCATGAGTATCTTATACCCAAATATATGAGAACTATGCCATTGTGTCCTCACACGCGCACAAGTGTAATACTAGTCCTTTACGCATTCATCGATGTCCAATCTCGATAATGCTCTGACCAGGGATATTTATTTATTTATCCTTCGTGGATTGATACTGTCTCATATCATTCTCAATCCAGGAACAAATCACAGGGACCTCCTATCATTTATATATCTAGATGATCTAATCACAAATGATAAGAGTGCAATCTCCTTTATCACATAATGAATTTGTACAACAACACCGTGATCTGTACAAATAGTGACGCTATGGGTCATAATTGTCTAACAATCTCCCACTTGGCCTATAGCCAGTCACTCGAGTGTCTTACACCCGAACTATGTACGGTTGGCTCAAATTGTTGAGAAAAGCTTTCGTCAGTGGATTTGCATGATTATCGTCTGATGCGATTTATACGATCATCACATCGTCACGATGTATGATCCGAACGAATCAGATGAATAGTCGAAGTATGTATCTGGATCGTTGATGAGACCATTAATTCTTTAGCATGTGCTCAAGCCTAGCTCAGCTGCTAACAGAATTATTTCTAATCTAATTAGATTTATTATCGACCCAGAAGGCTTCTATTGCCGCCTCAGCTGCAGCAATAACCCACATTGTTGTTATAGGGTAACAATATCTTGCTTGGAAGATTTCCAGCTCACTGTACCGTTATTCAAACTGTATAGTACCGTTTGCGACTTATAGTCATTTTATCGATTTAGGAAACTTACTACAGTGATTCCAGTCACTTCAAGTTCTCCATCTCCATAGATTAAGACATCATCCTTAGTTCTCTAAGATACTAACGGATGTTCTTAACTTCAATCCAGTGACTATCACTCGGATTGGCCTGTTTGTGAATCCATATGCTCAAAGCGTATGAGACACCAGGTTATGTACATTTTTCAATGTACGATTCCACGGAGAGTTTTTGAAAGCCAAGCTTTCACCGATTATTATTATAGGAATATCATTTCCAAGAAATGACATATTTTATCATTATTTATATAGGACAGCCACTGTCAGTGCGCTCCCACTAACCTCCTTATATACACAAGAATCATTTCGTTTTGAATTAAATCATAACCATTATGATCACATCAAAACGACAATTCCAAGAACCTATGCTTGCTTCAATCCAAACATGGATCGAATAACCTGCAAACCTTTTTTGCTAGTTTTGTACGACAAAACCGACAGGATGTTGTAAACATCCTTCAAAAGGTCTCATTTTCAGGAAAGCAATTTTCCCGTTAAGCTGTCATATTTCATAAATGAAACATGCTGCGTTAGCAAGCATTATCCAAATGGATTTACCGTGGCAACAGGTAAAAGGTTAATCGTAATCAACACAATGTTGATAACGATACCTTTCCGCTAAAAGCCTAGCTTTATACGTTGGTATGTTGCCATCCATGTACGTCTTCCTTGAAGACTTATAGTACCATTAGGCACAATGCCTTGCGGTACATCAACTAGTATCCAAACTTGTTGATATACATGGGATCCAATTCGGACTCATGGCACTTTGCCATAATTAGGGAGTCGATACCTGGTATCACTTCCCCATACATAGTCAGTTGGTATACCTCAATAAGATAGACATTTTTATGAGGTGAGATCACAAACCCATACCCCAGGTTGTTTTCAGACTCTCTCCGACATACGCGGTTCTTGTGTATTCGAAGATTAATGGTAATAGTTTCATCCTTGATAAACTATTTATGTTCCATTAAGGAATGGTGCCTTGAATAGTATTACTCCTATTTTCATCGAGTTTTACTATCCTCTCACTTACCACTGGATATCGGTATTCCTCTTAGGAAAACCGTACGGCGAGCAATAATCTAATTGTTCCCTTGTGAGTTTTATAAGTACAATACTTATGGTATCCCTAGGATAACCTACAATTGGAATTTATCCAATTTGGGTTCTAGTTTGGTATCATCCAAACATATGCCTAGCATACCCATATTTTCAGGAATGAGAAACCGGTCGGTTTCTTTCCTGTTCATATCTAATATGAAGTCTGTCAAACAGATTATTATGGAACCTTATTCTAAATAAGTTCTTGCACTATTAATGCTTATCCGTTGAAGGAAATAGTAGCTCAGAGCGACTCATTATTAACCTTACTGTCCAACAAAATTCGGTTTATCCGTCCGGACACACCATCACTTTGACGTGTTCCGGGAGGAGTCCTCATTTGAAAGAATACTTGACTCTTTCAAGTATATGAGAAACTTATTGCTTAAGAATTTTCCATTACGGTCTTACCATGACGGTATAATACTATAGCCGATCTGTTTATCTATTTCGTGTCGAAACTTAAAAGTTTTTGATTTGTGTTCTTCAAAAGAAACACACAGCCATTATGCAATGCCACATCCGTATAGGTCACGAAATATTCATATCCACCTCTAGCCTAGCTAGACATGGGCCCACTTGTTTCACTATGAACTAGGGCTAACAGATCAGTGGCATTTACACCTTTTACCAAGTAAATAGTGTTTTAGGCACTTTGCCCAATAAACTAGATTCATAGACTTTATTTGATTGGGATCAAATTATTCCTAGTACCCACACTTCAAAAGTGCGGATATACGAGTCTTTTTCGATTGTGTCCTTGACAACAATGCCATAATTAGTTTCACCTGATCAAATCAGTTTGAGCTATTTGTTTGTCATTTTGAGATTTATTTATATTCACAATATAAATGCTGTTATTCACATCTAATATGTTTATCTCAATATCATCTTTATATAATAAAACACTGTAGTGTTCTAGAATATAAAGGTTCACCCGCAGCGGGTCAAACACTGATATAAAGATAATGTATCTAGTCAAACTAGTTACATTATAACAGTTTCCAAATTTAGGTACACACCCGAAGGTAGTTCCTAAAATTAGGTATCTACGGTTAAAACAACGACTTTCGTCCCGTTTACAATTCGCAGATTATCTCTATTGAAGTCAGTATCCTTGTTCAAACCAGATTCTGAACATCAATACATATTTATGTACCACACTTAGTATTTAAAATCCAATTTCAATACTAGTAGTGAACATAATCTTGACAAACATATTTGAAGTCAGAGCCTTGCTCGTTCTTCAATTCCTTCATGTCTACTTTGTCCAAACGGCAGTCACGCTTCCGCGATCCCGTTTGCCATAATTGTGTAGACATTTTGTGATATGTCATTTATCTTCCCAGAAGACTATAATGATTTTGCCTTTGCCGTTTTCCACATTCCAGAAGCCTTTGGCCCGGCCTTGTCCTTCTAGAATATCGAAGTAAAGTGCGCCTTGCGCTACTTGCCTAATTACAAAGTTTGACTTTATCTCATTGAGAGTATCATTAAACTCTCCAAGAGTTATTATTAATTTAGTACTTCTAAAATCTAACATAGATTTATGAAGATCCTTCAATTTCATTATCATACTTTAAGGATCTAATCCTTAGTTCTGATTAAGAAATTAAGGAGTTTATTGCGGTAAGTATAATGGATTAAGCATTAAAGTTATCATCACATAATCTTCCAAAGATTATGCTCTACTATTTGCTAACTCCGGGCTTAGGCCTAATATATTATTTTATCAAATAAAATAACTTATTATTTTTCCAAGACCATCCTGAAATTATTCCCATTTTGAAAATTAAACCATTTAAAACATTTTCCCCAGGATTATGTTTTAAATGTCAATCTTTCAATTTATATCTTGATTCTAATAGTCCAACTATTTAATCAACGATTTAGGTACTATTTATTATAATGATTACAATAGTCCAACTATTTAATCAACTATAATTTAATAGATTAAAATCAATATATTGATTACTATAATCCAATTATAAAATCAACTATAAATGAATAGTTTGAATATAGTCCAACTATTTATTAAATCAACATTTAAATATTAGTCCAACTAATTTAATTTATTTGACGAATTGATATTTGTTTGAGCGCGTATGGCAAGTAATTAAACGAATATTGCAAATTCAATTCTTACCTCCCACTATTTTTCGGCGAGCTTCTAACCCTCTGTCGAGTACTCGGGAAACCGCATTTCCTAGTGGGCTAGGATCCCGTTAAATATCACACAATCTTGACTTTGGCCAACAAATTGTATGATAATTAACTAGGTAGATCTCTAAGATCAATTGGATCAAATCTAATTCATAGATCCGATAGGGGGACATCCAAGTCCGAAACATATATCTTATATATGCCAATACATCCAATGTATTACCTAACCTTTTTCCTCTGAACCAACTAAGCCTTGGCTTTGGCACAACAAACTTAGTGATCCCAGTTAAGCGCGACCCATTGACCATGGAAAGCTTCGTAATCAATGTCGATGGACAAGAAATGGTCTTGACTTTGGCCAACAAACCACAACTTGGACAAGACACTGATATGGAACAAAGCCTTCGTGATTCAAACACATCTTCGATAGACAAAGGCCTTGACTTTGGCCAACAAACCAATGCCGTCTTAGATCTTGAGTGAGAATCACTCAATGGAAGGAAAAACGCTTAATATTTTGCGATGGTTTTTCGTGTGCCAATTGGCAACCAATTTATTATATTTGTTAAGGTCTCATATCATACACCCTTAAATATGCATTCTAAATACATAATAAAGCGCGTATAAATAAAGTAATAATGATATGCGGATGGATACTTTACACATTGATCCTAGATCAAATCTCTCCATTTCTCTCTCCCTCTAGCACATGTATTTACTTCTACCCATTACACTACACTTCTAAAGAAACCTCATTTACATTGAGGGGAATAGGTGAGAAGAGAATACAAAGAATAAGGAGGTAATAAGGCTGGACTCGCAGGTCCAATTAATAAATGAAATTTATTACAACAATTTCTAAAATTGTCCCACCCATCTAATATCCATCTTTTATACATTATTCATGCATCGCAACCATGTATTCACACAAGCATGTTATCAATCAATCTAATCAAATTAATTAATCTGATAATAGTGACCATCCAATGTTCAAACAACGATTTGATTTGTGCTCGAGTCAAACTCGTTTTACGAATAAGTACTTAAAGTACGAATTCTCGAATTAAATTAAACTACACAATCAAATCCAATTCAATTTGTATTTAATTCTAATTTGCTATTTAATTCCAATTAAATACTACACTTTATTAATAACCTTTTACGACGAAATTCCAATTTAATCGTTACGGGTCTCAAAGCCCGATTAACGTCCAACGTTAATTTAATTAAAGTCCAATGGGCTTTTAATTAATTTTTGAAGCGTGGACTTTTGGTCAACTCGGGTCAAACCGAATAACCAAAATCCAATCCGGGAGTTACCCCATAAGCCTAGAAATCAATCTTGGCCCATTAGGCCCAATTAAACTTTAAAGGTCTATTAAGTCACATTTGGGCTTTATGGATGCGATTTTGGGCCCAATTGGATCCAATCCAATTTGCCTTAACCCAACTTTGTACAATAAAAGCCCAATAAGCCCATTTACAACATTTCAAGCCCAATTTCCAAAATTTGCCCAATTAACTAAATTACTAAAATCCAATTTTATAATTTAATTAATCAAAGTGCATTAAAATAATTAATCACCCAAATCATCATTTCCAAAACACAAATTAGGCTAATTAATCATGCTCATCTACATCAATTAGTGTCCAACACAAATTAACAAAAAATCAAACCCAATCACGCTTCTTGATTCTCGGCTTTCATAGGGAATTTTTGTCCGATTCGGTTTCAATCCAATTAATTCCACAATCGACATTAAATCACATTCCCGAATTATTCTAACTCATCCAATGAATCAAAATTCAAAAATCACCAAGATCATTATAGGGCATTATATTCGGCCATGACCAAAATTGGGGAAATTTGTTCCAAAAATAATTTCAACAAATTGATCCAATCAATCATCAATTAAACATACTTTAAGCATCTAAATCATCCAATTTCATTAATCATGCTCAAAATCAAGTTTACCCAATTTTAAGCCCTAAATAATTTCATGCTTTTAACCAAGCTCTAATACCATTGTTGGAGATTCTAAGGGTCCCAAGGATCATAAATCAAGCATGAACATGTGTGAATACAATCGAGGAAGTCGCGAAATACTTACATCGAGCGGTTGAGCGACGCAGAGGCAACAAAAACTCCAAAAACTGCTCCTCACTGGTTCGGCAGTGGGCTGTGCGCAGCTCACTATTTTCACCTTCATTTGGGTCCTTCGTCAAGCTCCGAGCTTCGTCGAATGGTTCCCGGCTCATGGTTGGACTTCCCTATCACCTTCGCATTGATCCCGGAGTGTGCTAGCACTCTCGAGTTTGCCACAAAATCACACTTGCTTCCCTTTATTTCTTCAAATACTCGATAGTTCACTGCCTTTGAAGAAGAGGAAATTGAGTAGCCCCAAGGGCGTGAGAGAGGCAGAAAATTGGAGAGAGATAATAGTAAAAATGTTGTCTAATTTTGTATTGATTTTATTAAATCATATACCAAAAATTTGGCTTATAAAAAGTCAAACTTTTAATGCCAACAACCACCACATCACTCAATCACATCACTCAATCAATCAATCACTTGTCATATCACTCAAAGTGACATGATTTGACGCTTGATGTGACGCTAGATGCGACTAGCAATTTGACGCTTGATTTGACTTACGTGCCGCACTCGAATTCGAAATGCGAATGCGCTCGCAAATAATCTCGGGCTCGGTTCGCTAATTCCAACTTAACGAATTTTTCGTTGCGTCGTAATAATTAAACGCCTAGCAAAATCACTATTCACGTCGCTAACGAATTAATTCTAAATTAATTCGTTCGCCCGAATTAAAATCTAATTTAATTCCGCGTCGAAATCGAATTTCGTTTAATATATCAAATATATTGAATTTTCCGATTAATTCCAAATTAATCATTATCTCTCTTTAATTGATATTTATCCCAGATAAAATATCTCCGCAATTAATCCCAGATTAATTTTCTCTCTCATCTTATTAATCCCAAATTAATTAAAGTGCGAGTCATACGTCATCGGTGAATCTTTGGGAAGCGACCCACGAGATCCCCGGATATGTTGTCAGTAAATTCGGTCGTCGGACTATCCGAACACGTAAGTACCTCGTACTACATTTTACCGATTTACAAGACAAGGTTGGCCTCTAGCAAAGCGCCATGCCTTCCAAATTCTCTGGAAACATCCTTACAGGAATAAAGGATCTGTATCAGGCGTAGTATACACAGTATTGCGTATTTCTGTCTAGTATCGGATGATCACATGCGAGGCCTGGGGCTGGTACAGTGTCTGCCCCGTACGAAGCATATATCGGATAACGAGCAACTAGTCTATTTAATATCGGATAATCATGACCAAGTCATATTATTCTGACGGTTGCAAACTTATTTAGAGAACCAGTTCTTATCCCTGCTCGATCATCAACTCCATATGATTCGAGTGACACTTCCGTCTTGACATCACACCCAATACACTACGATTCTCAATATACCCAGTATTGACGTACACAGAATCGGTTAAAACCCTGGACGACCGCAACCAAATTATATTGATTGTCCCAAGTATTAGCGGTGCAAGTCTCAGGTTAAGACCAAATACACCTACCCTGATTTCGGACTTCCATAGACACGTAGTCATACTACCAATGGAATTCCGAGGGGGTTTTTATCCAGAGCGAAGCTGGTTCCCGTACAATCGGTGAAACACAACCTCTATACACTTGCATGAATATCATATACCCAAATATATGAGAACTATGTCGTTGTGTCCTCACAATGCGCACAAGTGTATTACTAGTCTTTTACGCATTCATCGATGTCCGATCTCGATAATGCTCTGACCAGGGATATTTATAGATTTATCCTTCGTGGATTGATACTGTCTCATATCATTCTCAATCCAGAAACAAATCACAGAGACCTCTTATCATTTATATATATAGGTGATCTAATCACAAATGATAAGAGTGCAATCTCCTTTGTCACATAGTTAATTTGTACTGTTGGTTTTTCTAAGGTCCCCAGATCAAATCAAGACATGAAATTATGTGTGAACACATCAACGGAGGTAGAGGAATACTCACATTGATCGGTAGAGTCGATTTGGAGACAAATGAACCCAAAAACGCA
>SKCR01013483.1:0-11552 GCA_019454045.1 Zanthoxylum bungeanum
TTCATGGTGAAACCGCAAGTGCTAGCACACTACGAGTCTTGCGAAGGTGGTAGGGAGGTTCAACCATGAGGGGGACTCATCCGATGGAGTTTGGAGCTTCGTTTTGACCCGAAACTGCCAAGACAGTGAGCATGGACTGCTGCAGTGGGCTTACAAAGGCAGTGCGTTTTTGGGCATGATTCGTCTTCATATCGACACAAACCGATCAATGTAAGTATTCTGCTATCTTCATTGGTGTATTCACGCATGTTTTCATGTCTTGTTTGATCTTGGGACCTTAGAAAAACCAACACTAGTTCTGTGTCCTGCGTGATCATCACCTCCATATGTCTGAAGTGATACTCCCATCTCGACATCACATCCAGTACACTACGATTCTCGATAAACCCAGAAGAGGTGTACACAGAACCGGTTAAGGTCCCCAACCACCAAAACCAAAGTTTACCGATTGTCGCAAGTACTAGCGATGTAAGTCTCAGGTTAAGACCATATACACCTACCCTGATTGCGGCCTCCATAGACACGCAGAGATACTACCAATGGGATTCCGCGGGGTCTATCCAGAGCGAAGCTGTTTTTCCGTACCATCGGTAAAACACAACCTCCTATCGCACTTGCATAAGTATCCAATACTTAAATATTGAGAACTATGCCGTGTGCCCTCTCAACGTGCACAAGCGCAATACTAGTCTATTCCGCATTATCGATGTCCGATCTCGATAATACTCCGACTAGGGATATTTAATGATTAAACCTTTATGGATTGATACTGTATCATATCATCTCAATCCGGTATTAATCATATGGACTTTCGCCATTTATATATAAAAGTAAATAATATTACAAAACGGCAAAAGGCAATTTCATTATCACATAGTTAATTTTGTACAATAATACAATATCATTTACAAACAGTGACGATATGGGACATAATGCCTAACAGTGACGCCATTCTTTATCGCGGGAAGCACTTCCAGCTCCGTGATGAAATTTTTTATCCATATTGCTTCTTTAGCTGCCTCAGATGCTGCAATATACTCAGCTTCAGTGGTGGAGTCCGCTGTAGTTGACTATTTTGAGCTTTTCCAACAGACAGCTCCGCCATTCAAAGTAAACAGATATCCTGTTTACGATCTGCTGTTATCTCTATCGGTCTGAAAGCTCGCATCACAGTAACCAATGACTTTCATCTCAGAACAATCTCAGTATGTCAAGAATACATCCTTAGTTCTTCTCAGATACTTGAGGATTGTTTTGACAACTGCCCAGTGTTGCTCACCAGGATTTGTCTGATACCTGCTCGTTATGCTAAGAGTATAAGAGACATCAGGTCTTGTACATAGCATGTCGTACATGATCGATCCTATTGCTGAAGCATAAGGGATCATACTCATACACTCTCTATCTGAATGAGTATGTGGACATTGCTCCTTAGATAATTTGATTCCATGACAAGTAGGTAATTACCTTTTTGGAATCTTCCATTTTGAATCTTTTCAAAACTTTATCTATGTATGTAGATTGAGAAAGTCCTAACAACCTCTTAGATCTATTATGGTAGATCTTAATGCAGAGGATGTAGGCTGTTTCTCCCAAATCTTTCATGGAGAAATTCTGAGATAACCATTGCTTGGTGGCTTGCATCATGGGAATATCATTCCCGATGATTAATATGTCATCGACATATAATACAAGAAATACAACAGCACTCCCACTACTTTTCCTGTAAACACAAGGCTCGTCTACATTTTTGATGAAGTCAAATTCTTTGATTGTCTCATCAAATCGTATATTCCAACTTCCGGAGGCTTGCTTGAGTCCATAAATGGATCGTTTAAGCTTGCATACTTTATTATGATCATCCTTAGATGCAAACCACTCAGGTTGTGTCATATAGACTTCCTCTACGAGGTTCCCATTAAGGAAAGTTGTTTTAACATCCATCTGCCAAATCTCATAATCAAAGTGTGCAGTTAGTGCCAGTAAAATTCGAATGGACTTTATCATTGCAACAGGCGAGAAGGTTTCGTCATAGTCAATTCCTTGGATTAGTCTATAACCTTTCGCCACCAACCTAGCCTTATAGGTTTGGATGTTGCCTTCTGCATCAGTTTTACGCTTGTAAATCCACTTGCAGCCTATGGGTTTTATCCTTTCAGGTGCATCCACCAAGTCTCATACTTGATTCTGATACATAGAGTCTATTTCTGATTTCATGGCCTCAAGCCACTTGACTGAATCAATGTCAAACATTGCTTTGTCATAACTGGTGGGATCGTCATTATCAATGACCTGATCATGCTCCTCAACCTTGTGGTTATTCCGTCGCTGCCCTTTTGAAGGGTATGGGGCTTAGTTCTATGTTAGTTTATTCTTCTCGTACCTCATCGAGGTCAAGTGTACTCCCACTATATTTCTTGAGAAGGAATTCATTCTCTAGAAATTTAGCATTTCGTGAGACAAATGTTCTTTGTTCATTTGGGATGTAGAACACGTATGCTCTTGAGTTCAAGGCATATCCTACAAACTTAATTCAATTGCCCTATCACCTAATTTTTTAGTTTGTGTGAGCTTAACATATGTGTCACATCCCCAAACTCTTAGATAACTAAGACTATGACGTTTCCCAGACCATAACTCATATGGTGTTTGACTAACAGTCTTGGAAGGAACTTGGTTTAGTAGTAGTGTTGCAGTTTCTAAAGCAATACCCCAAAATGAAAAAGGTAGATCCGTGCCTGGCATCATTGATTGGACCATATATAATAATGTCTGATTTCTCCTTTCGGAGACCCCATTATGCTGTGGAGTTCCCGGAGGAGTCCACTGGGAAACAATGCCATTTTCTCTCAAGTAATCTTGAAATTCATTGCTTAAGTATTCACCACCTCGGTCAGACCTTAGTGACTTAATATTTTTATTAAGCTGGTTTTCTACTTCAGCTTTGAAGTCTTTGAATTTCTCAAAGGCTTCAGATTTGTACCACATAAGGTACACATACCCATATCGCGAGTGATCATCGATAAAGGTAATGAAGTAGGAGAATCCACCTCTGGCGGTGACTGACTTTGGTCCGCATACATCAGAGTGTATGAGTTCTAATGTCTCCGTTGCATGCTGTCCTTTACCTTTGAAGGGTAATTTGGTCATTTTACCAAGTAAACAAGACTCACAATTTCTATAAGGTTCATATTTAAAGGGTCTGATATACTCATCCTTATGTAGCTTAGTTAATCTTATTTCATTGATATGACCTAAGCGACTGTGTCATAGAAGTGATTCATTGAGATTATTCGAGTTAAAAATGTATATATTAGAGGTTGAACATTTTTTGTCAATTTGTAAGACAGAGATAGCCTTATTCAAAATACCATCTCCATATTTTATTTCATTGAAATAAATAGATCATTCATTACAACTTATTAGTCATGAAAAGCCTTTATTACATAAAGAATAAATTGAAATAATGTTATGTATGACACAGAAATTGGATGACGCTGTTCCGGGCTCGCGGCCCGGTTAGGAGTACGGAGTAGCCCACGGGGGAAGTAAACCGGAGAAATAATATGGAGTCGCCACCCGGTGTGAATCGGGAAAATGATTTAAGGCCGCACTCACCCCTCGTAAGGGAAGACCTCAAACCGTTGGGTTCAGAATGGTCCCTTACTTATTCCACTTGTAATGATATGATTTGTGCAATAATTTAATCGAATCTAGCAATATATATTTCCAAGGGTATTCTATTTCTAAGTTCACATGCATAAAAGTAGATTGAAATCATGACAAACACATAATTTCACAGACACATTACATTGATGATCATGGAAACGTAAATAGACAATGATTATACAAGCATGCATATTAGAGAGAGGCAATTAAGTGCACAAATATTGAAGAGAGCTAATAAACATAAGATGGGGAAGAGAATGACTAGGAATGCATGAAACATGATAAAGGAATTTGTCCAGTGTGTACGCGTTTGTGTAGCATTCGTAAACGCGTTCGAACGGTAAACAGAATACAAGCGTTCGAGTAGCGTTTGATAACGCATTCGAATGATAAACAGAATGTCCACGTTCGTATAGCATTTGATAACACGTTCGAACGGGATGAGGCCTGATGCATGATACAATAAAACACATGAACGTTCGTATAGCATTTGATAACGCATTCGAACGGGATGAGGCCTGATGCATGATACAATAAAACACATGAACGTTCGAGTAGCATTCGTAAACGCGTTCAAACGGTAAACAGAAGGTTCGCGTTCGTATAGCGTTTGAGGACGCGTTCGAACGGGACCAGACCTGATGCATGATAAAATAAAGAAAATACGTGCACATTTGAGCAGCGTTAGTAAACGCATTCGAACGGTAAATAGAAGGTTCACGTTCGTATAGCGTTCAAGAATGCGTTCGAACGGGACAAGACCTGATGCATGATAGACGACGCAACATATACATAGATAAGAAAATCCACAATGTAGGACCTCGTGTGCCAGATGGAACACCTTTCACATTCAATCGGGTGCACCTCGTCCGGCGCGACAAAACATCATGGAAAATATAGCCTTTTAGGCATTTCCCTCGAATATATGACCTTTAATCCACCCTAGTTAGCCCATGTGCACTATATCATCATGCATAAATAAGCAACATGCAGAAAGCAATAGCATACTAACGACTAAAGCTTAAAAGATAAATAACATGATAGCAACCCAATCATGCTTGAATACAAGGTAGGATGAAACAAAATGTGTGAATCTCTCAAGTGATACGTGGCATTGTATCCCGAGTGTAAACCGCAATACCGTCCATTCGGATTCGGCTACGGAATTTACGTCCGGGTTTCCATCTGATATACCACAAGAGAGAACACATATTTCAGTCATTCAAGGACCATAACATATATCAATAAACGACTCTCATGCGAGGGAATTCTAATAAACAACAAAAAAAGATGAGAATAAATAAAAAGGGTGCCCTCATGTCTAAACTTTTAGGTCGTCTCTCAAAAGTGCGTTACACGGCCGTCGGAAAGGTTGGTGCACTGCAATTCCTCCGGTTCACTGGTCCACTACTCTCGTTCACTGCTTCGGTGTTTTGAACTGTCGTTTCCTCTGTTTTGCTGCTGTTTTGCTGCTGTTTTGCTGCTGTTTTACTGTTGTTTCTTGCGGTGAATAAGGGCTGTTTTGGGGTTAATTCGGGGACAGTTTTGGACTGTTTTAAGGCTGTAGTTAGGGGCTGTTTTATGTTTATTGGTTTTAGTTCAAGGGTTGGTCTGCTTGTGGTAGTGTTTTTGTGTATCTGTTGGTGTGTTTTTGAGTCTTAGGGCTGTGTCATTTTGTTGAGTTTCAATCAAGTCCCAAGAATCATCAATCATGCATAAAACGAGTTGAATACAACCAAGGAGTAAGGCGGAATACATACTCACATTGATGGGTTTTGATGAAATGAAGAATACAAGCCTTCAAGCTTGTCAAACTCGCGGTAATGGAGCTCCTTGTGCTGCTGGACTGCTCGGTTTTGGTCCTTCTTGTCTCTCCAAGATTCGGCCATGGATGGACTCCATGGAAGCTCCAAGCTTCAAGCTTTTCCATGCTCATAAATTCGTTTCCCTATCACCATAATATAACCCATGTGTGTGCTAGCACTACTCTTCTTAATTTGCTTCTCAAAATTTCGGTCAAACCAGAAAATTTTGTGAAGAAATCGGCTTGAAGCCGTGAGAGGGAGAAGAGAGAAAGATGAAGGGTTTTTGGCTCCAAAAGACTAAAACCGTGAATCACACAAACAAGAGAGAGAAAGTGATGCTTTTTATATATCATTTTATTTTTCTTTATTTACCAAGTAATATAAAATAAAAGGATATACAAAACTTTAATTAAAAAGTCAAAAAGCAAAAAGCAAAAGCTTTCAACTTTTCACCCATCACTTCTACTTTTTACATCAAGTCACTTCACTTTAATAAAGTGACAACATATCATATCACATCACTCAAAGTGACAAGTGATTTGACAATTGACGCGACTAGTGATTTGACGCTTGATGTGACTTCGAAATGCGAATGCGCTCGCAATCAATCTCGGGCTCGGGTTCGCTAATTCCAAATTAACGAATTTTTCGTTGCATCGTAATAAAATGATTACGCCTAGCGAAATCACTATTCACGTCGCTAACGAATTAATTCTAAATTAATTCGTTCGCCCGAATTAAAATCTAATTTTAATTCCGCTTCGAAATCCAATTTCGTTTAATATATCAAATATATTAATTTATCGATTAATTCCAAATTAATCGTTCTCTCTCTTTAACGATATTTTATCCGAGATAAAATATCTCCATAATTAATCCCAGATTAATTTTCTCTCTTATAATAATCCCAGATTAATTAAAGTGCGAGTTATACATCATCGGTGAATCTTCAGGAAGTGAGCCATGAGATCTCCGGATATGTTGGCAGTAAATACGGTCGTCGGACTATCCGAACACGTAAGCACCTCGTACTACGTTTATACCGAATTACAAGACAAGGTTGGCTTCTAGCAAAGCGCCATGCCTACCCAATTCTCCAAAAATATTCTTACAGGAATATATAGATCTGTATCAAGCGTAGTATACCGTAGTATTGTGTATATCGGCCCAGTATCGGATAGTCACGTGCTAGGGCTGGGGCTGGATAAGTGTCTGCCCCGTCCGAAGCACATGTCGGATGTCTGGTAACTAATCTCTATAATCGGATATTCATGACCTGGTCACAATATCCTGATTGGTTGCGCAACACTTAAGAGCACTAATACCATATCCTGCGTGATATCATCTCCAATATGACTGAAGTGATACTTCCGTCTTGACATCACACCCAATACACTACGACTCTCTGATAAACCCAGAAGTGGTGTACGCAGAACCGGTTAAAGCCCTGTACCACCAAGACCAGAGTCTATCGATTATCGTAAGTATTAGCGATGCAAGTCTCAGGTTAAGACTATACACACCTACCTTGATTTCGGCCTCCCATAGACACATAGTCATAATACCAATGGGATTCCGAGGGGTCTATCCAGAGCGAAGCTGTTTCCCGTACCATCGGTGAAACACGACCTCCTATCGCACTTGCATAAGTATCCAATACTTATATATATGAGAACTATGCCGTTGTGCCCTCACAACGCGCACAAGTGCAATACTAGCC
The DNA here is from genome assembly GCA_019454045.1 of Zanthoxylum bungeanum. Lineage (NCBI taxonomy): Eukaryota > Viridiplantae > Streptophyta > Magnoliopsida > Sapindales > Rutaceae > Zanthoxylum > Zanthoxylum bungeanum. The sequence continues at coordinate 7,195 of SKCR01013483.1, forward strand.
TATTCCGCATTATCGATGTCCTGTCTCGATAATACTCCGGCTATGGATATTTAATGATTAATCCTTCGGGGATTGATACTGTCTCATATCATTCTCAATCCAGGAACTAATCATATGGACCTCTCTTCATTTATACATTTATGGTGATCTAATCACAATGATGAGAGTGCAATTTCCTTGTCACATAGTTAATTTGTACAACAACACCGTGATCTGTACAAATAGTGACGCTATGGGTCATTTTGTCCAACACATTTATGCTTGGCTTAGGGCTATGTGTTTTGGAGATTGAGCTAGGAGAGTTTTGGGTGTTAATGTTTTGCAGAATTTTCTGTGATTTGTATGTATGTGCTAGGGTGTGAAAGGTTGGTTTAGGCTTCTTTTTATAGGCAAAGGCTAGGGTTTCTAAGGTTTGAATAGGAATGGATCAAGTAATTATGGGGGGAATATTTTGATTAGTGTCTCCCAAGGAAAAATCTTCTTAAGTTAGAGAGGAGATTTGGTTTGATTGGGAAGGTCATATTTGATTTGTTTTGATTAGGTATGTGAATTATTTAAATTGGATGTAATTTATTTAATTTAGGAATGATGTTATTTTAATTTGTGACATGTTTTTTAAATGTTTTAATTATTTTTGGGTGGGTTTTGGTGGGCTAATTGGGCTTGGCGTGATGCTAGAAACAAAACTAGAAGTACCGACACCGTTCGAACGCCGATTTGAACGCTGCATGAACGCCGCCAATCTGTCTGACGTTCAAATGTGTTCACGAACGCAGCACGAACGAAAGCAGTGAACATGTGAATTGAATCCGATGACATACATATTCTGAATTTCCCCTTCCGACATTCGTTTCCCGTGACTTTTGCAACCTAAAAAGTAGTGCCTCCGTACGAGACTCATCATCGGGACTTATATGCAAAATGCAGTGCCTACATGTTCTTTACTAGAGAAGGTACATAAACACAATCTTCTAAGTCTAAAACTAAACCATTCGGCAAAACTAATGAATACTTTCCCACGCACAATGCAGCCAGTTTTGCTTCATTACCAATGCGTAAGTCAACCTCCCCATGACGGAGTCTCCTACTATTTCTCAGGCCCTGCACATTGTTACACAAGTGAGTCCCACAACCGGTGTCAAGCACCCAAGTAGAAGGTTCAGAGTTTTGAGAATATAGTTCAATCATATACAACATACCTGAAGCATTGGTCTTCTTGGCCTCTTGGGCTTCCCTAGTGTTGGAATTTTCTAAGCATCCCAAGATCAATCAAGCAATGAAAATCATGTGTATACATCAAGAAGTACGGTGGAAACATACTTACATTGATCGGTTTGGATGCGATGAAGAAAAATCTTTTTCTCCAAGATGATGAAGCTCTCGGCAGTGAGTTGATTTTTGGCCTCCAAAATTCGGTCACCACCTCCAAGTGTGCTCCTCCATTTTCGGTCAACCTCCATTGATGGTTCTCCAAGCTCCAAGCTATGTATGGTGATTCCATGCTCATGAAATTGATTCCCTATCACCTTAGGATAACTCCTTTGTGTGCTAGCACTCTTGATTTTGCAACAAAATCAACACTTTTCTTCTTGTTATTTTCGGCCAAGCCAAGAAATGGAGAAGAAAATTGGTTCAAAACCGAGAGAGGGAGAGGAGGGAAAAGGTTTCTGAAACCGTGAAGAAGGAAGAGAAAGATGGCAAAAATATGTTAAGTCTTTTGGTTTTAATTTTCCAAAAACAAATACCAAAAACTCAAACCAAATTTCCAAAAGTCAAAGGCTTTTAAAGCCAACCACTTCATCAACTTTTCACTCAATCAAGTGACAAGTTTTCACATCACTCAAAGTGACTAATGATTTGACGCTTGATGCGACTAGTGATTTGACGCTTGATGTGACTTGTGAGCCGCACTTAAGTTCGTAATGCGAGTGCGCCTGCAAACACTCTCGGGCTCGAGTTTGCTAATTCCAAATTAACGAATTTTCTGTTGCGACGTAATTAAATAATTATGCCTAGCAAAATCACTATTCACGTCGCTAACGAATTAATTCTAAATTAACTTGTTCGCCCGAATTAAATTCTAATTTCAATTCTCCGTCGAAATCCAATTTCGTATAATATATCGAATATATTATTTTATCGATTAATTCCAAATTAATTGTTCTCTCTATTTATTAATATTTTATCCCAGATAAAATATCTCCGTAATTAATCCCAGATTAATTTTCTCTCTCTACTAATTAATCCCATATTAATAAAGTGCGAGTCATACGTCATCGGTGAATCTTCGGGAAGCGACCCATGAGATCCCCAGATATGTTGGCAGTAAATCCGGTCGTCGGACTATCCAAACACGTAAGTACCTAGTACTACATTTTTACCGATTTACAAGACAATGTTGGCTTCTAGAAAAGCGTCATGCCTACCCAATTCTCCAGAAATATCCTTACAGGAATATCTGATCTATATCAGGCGTAGTATACGTAGTATTGCGTATTTCGATCCAGCATCGGATGTCACATGCTAGGCCTGGGGTTGGAATTATGTCTACCTCGTACAAAGCACATATCGGATCTCTGGTTACTAGTCTCTATAATCGGATAAACATGACTTAGTCATTTTATCCCGATGACTGCAGTACATAAGAGAACCAGTTTCGTATCCTACGTGACCATCATCTCCACTATGACTGGAGTGATACTTCCATCTCGAAATCACACCTAATACACTATGATTCTCAATATACCCAGAAGAGGCGTACACAGAACCTGTTAAAGCCCTGGATGACAAAAACCAAAGTACATTGATTGTCGTAAGTATTAGCGGTGCAAGTCTCAGGTTAAGACCAAATACATCTACCCTGATTCGGACTTCCATAAACATATAGTCATACTACCAATGAAATTCCTAGGGGTCTATCCAGAGCGAAGCTGTTTTCCGTACCATCGGTAAAACAAAACCTCCTACTACACTTGCATGATTATCCTATACCCAAATATATGAGAACTATGACGTTATGCCCTCACAACGCGCACAAGTGTAATACTAGTCTTTTCCGCCTTATCGATGTCCAATCTCGATAATACTCTGACTATGGATATTTAATGATTAAACCTTCGTGGATTGATACTGTCTCATATCATCTCAATCCAGGAACTAATCATAAAGACCTTATATCATTTATACATCTTGGTGATCTAATCATAAATGATAAAAGTGCAATTTCCTTTGTCACGTAGTTAATTTTTACAACAACACCATGATCTGTGTAAATATTGACGCTATGGGTCATAACTGTGCAACACCTAGCCTCCTTGGCTTTCAAGGATCTGCAGTATTTTTTCCAATGACCTTTCTTTCCACAAAAGAAACATTTCCCATTTCCCTTTTTTTTCTTCACCTTACCATTGGGCTTTAGGTGATCTTGAGCCTTGCCCTTGCCCTTATTTTTCTTTGGGCCTCGTGGCTTCAGGTTCGTACCCGTAAGCATGATGGAGGTTTTAAGCTCTGGTTTCAAGTCCTTCTCTGCTTGTTTTATCAGATTGTGCAATTCTGCTAAAGTAGCTTCTTTATCAGACAGATGAAACTGCATAATAAAGTTAGAGAAGTCTTTTAGTAATGACTGAAGAATTAGATCGTGACCTATCTAATGATCCATGATGAGCCCGAGGTTGGCCAATTTTTCAATGTGGCCAATCATCTTAAGCACATGCCCACTAACAGATCATTCCTTTTTCCTTGTTTGGAATAAGGCACATGACACTTGGAATCTCACGGTATGAACGAAAGTTGCATACAACTCCTTCAAGTGAAAGATGCTGGTTTGAGCATCCATATCATCGTGACCTTTCTGAAGTTCGTCCGACATATAGCCAAGCATTATGCAAACCGATTGCTCATCATCATCGACGTGTTTCTTCCAAGCATCAAATGTATTTTGGTCAGCATCTTCTGCGGGTTCAGGGGAAATGGTCTTTCAAGAACATAGAAAATCTTTTATTGTCGTAAGACAATTTTAAGGTTTCTAAACCAGTCATTGTAGTTGTCCCATTTGAGCTTATGCTCATCAAGGATGGAACAAAGTGATACACTATTTTCCATTTGAATGTTTCTGAAATATTTTAACCCACATGTTAAGAGAGAATGTTAAAATTAGGAATATGTTTTCATTAATGCTTCATAATAACATAGGCTTTTAATATTATAAAGTTGCTCCCACTCAATTGTTTTAAAATTTTAAGCAAATCACATCAACCCCAATATAATGGATTTCTTGTGGGCAAGGATCCCATTATCATCATTTCACAACTCCGACTAGGGCCGGTTGTTATAAAATACAATAATTAGGTAGGTTCCCA
>SKCR01013484.1:0-11574 GCA_019454045.1 Zanthoxylum bungeanum
AGTGGTATGAATTTGGGGAAAAAATCATCCAATGCATTTTTTCATAAAATTGATTCCATGATAACATCATTCTATATACATGTAAGCATTCTTATTCATCAAATTTCACAAGAACATGATCAACCAATTTTATCATACCATTCGGCCAAGGTTGAATTTTTGGGGAAAAATCATCCAATGCAATTTTTCATAAAATTGATTCCATGTAACATTCATTCTATATACATGCAAGCATTCTTATTAATCAAATTTCACAAGAACATGCTTCAATCAATTTCTTCACACCATTCAGCCAAGGTAAATTTTTGGGGAAAAATCATCCAATGTATTTTTCATAATTGTAAATTGATTCCATGTAACATATTCTATATACATGCAAGCATACTCATTCATCAAATTTCACAAGAACAGCTTCAACCAATTTTATCAAATTTTAACCTAAAGTATTTCATGCTTAACCATGGCTCCATGATACCATTGTTGGTTTCTATAATATGTCCCAAGGAAAGATTAAGCATACATGAAATACAACAAAGAATTATATAAACATGAAGTATGGCGGAATCATACTTACATATCTTGTGATGAAGAAAATCAAGCCAAGATGGAAGCTCCAAGGTGGATGATTTTCGGCCAAGGGAGAAGATGTGGAAGGAAAGCTCCAAGCTTTGAGTTATTCCAAGCTCTATGATGGTTTCTCTATCACCTCTTTTGATCCCTTGAAAGGTGCTAGCCTTGCATGTGAGGAGATGTTCCAAACAATCACACTTTCTTCAAGCTTTTGGCAACCAAAATGAAGAAGATGAAGACCAAAAAACTGCATGCAGTTTTCGGCCAAGTGAGAGAGAGAAGAGAGATTTTTCTTTTGTTCTAATTGATTTTTGATACCAAAAATCAATTTACATTTATGCCATAATATTTATTAAATAATAATAAATCTATGACACAAGCATGCAAAGGCTTAAGTGTCAAACACTCAAATTCCATGCATAACATTTGAGTGTATTATACACTATCACCATGCAATGCATTATCAATAAAATATACATATAATGACATGTGTCATGTGGGCCCCACACGGTTTCCAAATGAAAGTGGGCCCACGTCCACTCACGCGTTCGGGTTCGATATTATTTCCGAAATACCGAACTTGCGTCGCGACGTTAATTAATCGAATTTAAATAAATAATCGCGCCTAGCGAAATTATTATTTACGTCGCTAACGAATGAATTCTAAATTAACTCTATGCCCGAATTAAAATCTAATTTTAATTTCGCGTCGAAATCGAATTTCATTATTATATCGAATATAATAATTTTATCGATTAATTCCTAATTAATCGTTCTCTCTCTCTAAATAAGGCACTTTATCCGAGATAAAGTTTCTCCGCAATTAATCCAGATTAATTAAGTTCGAATCAAATATCATAGGTGAATCTTCAGGAAGCGACCCAAGAGATCTCCGATATGTTGGCAGTAAATACGGTCGTCGGATAATCCGAACACGCACGTACCTCGTACTACGTTCTTACCGATTCACAAGACAAGGTGGCTTCTAGCAAAGCGCCATGCCTACCCATTCTCCAGAAATATTCTTATAGGAATATAAGATCTATATCAAGCGTAGTATACCGTAGTATTGCGTACATCGATCCAATATCGGATGATCACATGCTAGGCCTGGGGCTGGAGATTGTGTCTGCCCCGTACGAAACATATATCGGACATCAAGCAACTAGGTCTTTTAAATCGGACAATCCTGACCTGGTCATATTGTCCCGACGGTTGAAACCTTTTATAGAGTACTAGTTCTGTGTCCTGCGTGATCATCACCTCCATATGTCTGAAGCGATACTTCCATCTTGACATCACATCCAGTACACTACGATTCTCGATAAACCCAGAAGAGGTGTACACAGAACCGGTAAGTGTCCCCAACCACCAAAACCAAAGTTTACCGATTGTCGCAAGTACTAGCGATGTAAGTCTCAGGTTAAGACCATATACACCTACCCTGATGCGGCCTCCCATAGAAAACGCAGACATACTACCAATGGGATTCCGCGGGGTCTATCCAGAGCGAAGCTTGTTTTCCGTACCATCGGTAAAACACATTCTCCTATCGCACTTGCATAAGTATCCAATACTTAAATATATGAGAACTATGCCGTTGTGCCCTCACAACGTGCACAAGCGCAATAATAGTCTATTCCGCATTATCGATGTCCGATCTCGATAATACTCCGACTAGGGATATTAATGATTAAACCTTTGGGGACTGATACTGTCTCATATCATTCTCAGTCCAGGTACTAATCATATGGACTTTCGCCATTTATAAATCAAAGTAAATAATATTACAAAACGGCAAAAGGGAATTTCATTATCACATAGTTAATTTTGTACAATAATACAATATCATTTACAAACAGTGACGCTATGGGACATAATGTCTAACACCACCCCATTCTGTTGAGGAGTGTAGGGTGCAGTTTGATGAATTATTCCATTAGAAGTACAAAATCTGCAAAGGCATTAGATTCATATTCTCCGCCTTATCAGATCGCAAAACTTTGATCTTCTTGTCTAACTGATTTTCCACCTCAGCTTTAAATGTCTTAACCATATTCAAAGATTCATCTTTGCTATGTATCAAATATACATAACAATATCTACTACTATCATCTATAAAAGTGATGTGGTAATTATTTCCACCACGACTTGGTATTGATTTAAAATCACCCAATCTGTATGAATTATTCTAACAATTCATTGGACCTTTTAGTCACAGATTTATAGGACTTGCTAGCAAACTTTGATTCAACACAAGTTTCACATTTATGCATATTATCTTTTCTACAATTAGACAGCAAATCAAGATTGACCATTCTATGTATACATTAAAGTTTATGTGACCTAGTCTAGCATGCCATAATTCAGAAGAATCAAGCAAGTAAACAGAAGCCTTATTTATTTTATTAATAGTAGCATCAGCAATTACATTGAGTTTGAAGAGCCCTTCAGAGAGGTAGCCATTTCCTACAAATATTCCCCCCTTAGTGAGAACAAATTTGTCAGATTCAAATACAAGTTTAAAATCCTTCTTGCTTAAAACATAACCAGAAACAAGATTCTTAGTAATTTCAGGGACATGTAGTACATCCATAAGAACAAGTTCTTTCCCGGAAGTGAATTTCAGAACCACCTTCCCTTTTCCAGCAACAGTTGCATTGCCCATATATAACTTTTCATCGCCATTGTTATGAGTGTATGTAAGAAACATATTTCTGTTACCACAAATATGTCTCGTTGCACCGGTATCCATCCACCAATCTTTACTGTTAGTCAATAAATTGACTTCAGAAACAATAACACCAACAAATTCTTCTTCAACAATATTTGCTTGTTTGTTGATGTTCTTATCATTTGGACCGAATTTCCTTTCTTGTGGCGGCAGTCTAGTGCTCAGTGTCCAATTTTTCCACACACCAACAAGCACCTTTAATTCCTTTGAAATTCTTCCCTTTTGCAGCAAGAAATTTCTGAGTTTTATCTTTCCCTTTATTATTCCATTTATTATTCTGATTTTGAGGCTTAGGCTTTGACACCCCTCCACTCTCAATGACATTCGCTTTGGCTTCAAATTCTGAAACATTCAGCCATTCACTCTTGCGGTGATCTTCTTGCACCCTCAGTAGTTTAAGAACCACATCCTCCATTGACATGTCGGTCTTTTTATGCTTCAAATGTATCTTGAAATCGTTCCAAGATTGAGGAAATTTTTCTATCACAGATCTGACAGCAAACTATACCGGTAGTACCATGCCTTATGCTGCAAGTTCATGGATAAGAATTTGTAATTCTTCGACTTGGTTGACAACAGTCTTTGAATCCACCATTTGGTACTTTAGAAATTTCCCAACAATGAATTTCTTTGAACCAATATCTTCAATCTTATATTTGTTTTTCAGGGATTCCCATAGTTCCTTGGCAGTCTTATAAGATCTGTATACATCATACAAAGAATCATCAAGACTATTCAGAATATAATTCCTACATAAAAACTCACTATGTTTCCATGCATCAATTGCATTGAGTTTTTCTGCAGGAATATTATCTCCTTCTGCCACAGGGCATTCTTCCTTGACGACATGTGCAAGGTTCAATGTTGTTAAATAAAACAGCATTTTCTGTTGCTATCTTTTAAAATCAAGTCATTTGAACTTGTCTGGTTTCTCAACATGAGGCTTCACAGCATTCTGATGAGTGGTAAATCTATCACTATTTCCCACTCACTTAACCTAATATTTTGTATAGTTTCTTGAGTCTTGTGAATATTTGATTTGTGTTTTGTGTTATTTTGTAGATAAATAAGTTTCAGGACATTCTGGAGGTGATTTGGGGCAAAACAGGAAAAATTGGCAAAATGGCATTTCGGTAATTTTCAGCGTCGCGACGCCAAGACCTTCCGTGTCGCGACGCCTAACGTGCACCGTGGTCTGCTAATGTACACCGGGTTAACGGGTAAGAATTTGAGAAGTTTGACTTTGATAACGTGCGCCGTGCCACGTGTCACCATCAAAGTCGATCCGCTAACATGCGCCGTGCCACGTGTCATCATCCTACGGTGCCGACACTCACAAATTGACACGTGTGCCACGTGTCATCCATGTCATCGCCACGTCATCGGTCAATGAGTCAACTCTGCCACGCGCCATGCCATGTCATCATCCACGTCAGCAGGTCAACCGAGTCAACATGCCACGTCATCATCAGCCAATCACGCCGTGACACGTGTCGCAATCCTATGGTGCCGACAATTCATCTCAGCCGCCTTGCCACGTCAGCACCACGTCAGCACATAATGAGCTCTTAGCCGCCTCACCACGTGTCGCCTTATCTTCTTATCCGAATCGCCACGTGTCAAGCCAAGAGCATGCCACGACGCACTGTTCCAGCATAGCGACGCCAAAGGCTCCAGCGTCGCGACGCTGGAAGCTTACCCGCGCCTATAAATTGAGCTCGAGATTTCAGGATTTGTTGTACCATTCTCTCCTATTTCTTTGATGTAAATATGGAGTTCTTCTCTCTCTAAGTTTCGTTTTAATTTTTAGTTTTTAGTTTTGAAATAATTTTAATTACGTTTTGTAATAATAGTAATTTACTTTCTTACTTTTTACAGTTTTTACTATTCATCATGAGGAGGTAACTTCCCCAGCTAGGGTAAAAGGTAATTCTTTTACTATTGCTATTTAGATTAATCTTCCTTAAAAATAATATATTCACTATTTAAAACCTGACTAATCAAGGATACCACTATATTGGTCGGTTGGTAATTTAATTTTAATCTGGTTTAAACCTGACTAATCAAGGATACCGCCAGATTGGTCGGTTGGTTATTTTATTTTAATCTGGTTTAAACCTGAAATCAAGGATACGCCAGATTGGTCGGTTGGTTATTTTATTTTAATCTGGTTTAAACCTGACTAATCAAGGATACCGCTAGATTGGTCGGTTGGTTATTTTATTTTGGTTTCGCCTTTATGGCTGGTTATGGACACAAATAATATCGCCTTAATGGCTGGTTGGACTTAATTTGACTTAATCAGGATACCGCCAGATTGGTCGGTTGGTAATATTATCACAAGTTTATATATTATTTTATGGGAGATATCTAAATTAGTAGTAGTAAAAGTAATTCCTTTTACCTTAGCGTTTATTTTATTGTAATTACCTTTCAGTATTTACTTTACCACAATTACTTTTCAGCATTTTATGTCTTTTATTTTACAAGCCCTAGTTATGTGTTGTTACTAAATAAGTTATCTGGGGTTGTGATGACTTTTAATATCACCGGTTTTATAAGGGGTTAAATTAAAGTTTTAGTAATATAAAGATTTATTTATTGAGTCTTAATCTTAATGCTTTTTAATTAACTGGCCATTAATAAAATTGATTAGGTAAACTTAAAATGAACTAGACATAGGGATTTTAAGTTTAAGACCTCAGACTCAATAGCCCACGATCTTCCTTGAGGATAGATAACCCTTTAATAGATTTCCTTACATGATAGGAATATACCTGTCGGGCGGGGTGGGTAGCCATAATTGGAACTTAATCTTAATGAATCTAGGTAATTTGGTTGACATAGACATATGGTTCAATGGATTATACTAGGTATTTGTAATTGACCATCGAAGAGGCTTTTACATAATTTAGTGTTCCAGGTTAATAAATCAATATTTTACCTAACTATAAGATTACCACTTCATCTTTAAAATGATATTAAAAGAAATCACAACCCTAGATAGTTTTTAATATTGAATTTTCTTAAAATCTACTTTCGAACAATTTTATTTACTTGTCTTTAAATTTAGAATCGTCGCCATTTCAAATCAATTAAACAACCTGTTAGATACTAGTAATCATTTGACCTCATAAAATTAATAACTTAGGTATTAAGTCCTCGTGGGATCGATACTTTTTATACTAATTGAACGATACGTACGCTTGCGTTATACGTGTGTGTTTACGCCGGTCAAGTTTTTGGCGCCGTTGCCGGGGACTTATTTATCTTTTATTATTAGTTTAGTGGTTAGATACCTTTACTTGTATCTAATTTTCTTTTCACTTATTGTTTTTGTTTTCTTGTGTTTCAGGTTCTCAGAAACTTCATGAGATGAACCAAAAGCTTTGAACTTCGACCGTTTGACCCAGAAATTGAAAGAACCATCAGACAGTTGAGAAGGGAAAGGCGAGAAGCCCAATAAGCTTTAGTCAACATGGAACCTGAACCTTTGGAGGTTGCACCACCAATTCCCATTCGAGACAGAACCATTCCGTTGATTGACAGACTCATTCATGTATTGTACTTCCTCCCTTACCAGCAAATGCAGGAGACATCAAAACATGCATTCAGATGATTCAGCAGTCAGTTCAGTTTGGGGGGAATGCAACTGAAGATCCTAATGCCCACATCAGCAACTTCCTGGAAGTTTGCAGCACTTTCAATTACAACCGAGAAGCTGAAGAAGCAATGAGACTGCATGTTTTCCCATATTCCTTGAAGGACAGAGCTAAAGCTTGGCTACATTCATTACCAGCAGGTTCTATCACAACATGGAACACTTTAGCCACCAAATTTCTTGAAAAGTACTTTCCACCAGCCAGAACTGGAAAGCTGAGGAATGACATCACATCTTTTATGCAACAAGACTCAGAAACTCTCTACGAAGCTTGGGAAAGGTATAAAGATTTACTCCGGAAATGTCCACACCATGAGATTCCAAAATTGCTTCAAGTCCAAACATTCTATAATGGACTTTCTGGAATAATGAGAACCACAATCGATGCTGCTGCTGGAGGAGCTTTAATGGCAAAATGAGAAGATCAAGCCTGGGAACTAATCGAAGAAATGGCCAACAACAATTCCTTGTGGCCAACTGAAAGGAGCATGATCCAAAGAATTGCAGGAATTTATGAAAGTGGAGCTAATACAGCAGTCAACACTAAGCTAGATCAGATATGCAAATTTATGGAGACTCTTACCACTGGATCCACAAGTTCACCATATGGAGGAGCACCAGAATCAAATCAACTTGAAGAAACGGTGAATTATGTCAACAATTTCAACAGACAGGGGAACAATCCATATTCCAACACCTACAACCCAGGGTGGATGAATCATCCTAATTTTTCATGGAGCAATAATTCAGGCCAACAGCGGAACTATCCACCACCTGGATTCCAGCAACAGAAAAAAGGCCAGGAGCAGGCAAATGAACCAGGATTAGCAGAAGTGCTGGCTCAGTTAAAAAAGTACGATGCTATCTTTCAGAGCCAATCAGCTTCCATCAAAGCACTGGAGAATCAAATCGGACAACTGGCCAATGCTCAGAGTTACAGACCACCAGGAAATCTTCCCAGCAACACAGAACCCAATCCAAGGAACCGAGGGAAGGAGCAATGTCAAGCCATTACTTTGAAAAGCGGTACTGAAATCAACAAAGATGTTGGAATCCAGATGTCCCAAGAAGAAGTTCCAAAAGAAGTAGAGAAATAGTTGGAGGAAAAAGAAGCAAAGGAAAAAGAAGCAAAGGAAAAAGAACCAGAAAGAATCATTCCACCTCACTTTTTCCTCAGCGTCTTCAGAAAAACAAAAATGGACAAGCAGTTTGCTCGATTTCTGGAGGTTTTCAAAAAGCTGCACATCAACATTCCATTTGCAGAAGCCTTGGAAGAAATGCCCAGCTATGTAAAATTCATGAAAGATATTCTTTCACGAAAACGAAGATTGGGAGACTACGGAAACAATACATATAGCAACGGAAGATGCGCCATTATCAGAGGAAACTTCCCCCGAAGTTGAAAGATCCTGGCAGTTTCACAGTTCCATGCACCATTGGAGAACATTATATCGGTAAGGCTTTATGTGATTTAGGTGCTAGTGTTAACTTGATGCCTTTTTCTATTTACAGGAAACTGCAGATTGGAGAAGCAATGCCTACCTCAGTTTCATTGCAACTTGCTGACCGAACACTTGCATTTCCAAGAGGTGTTGGTGAAAGTACACAAACTAATTCTCCCAGCAGATTTCATCATCCTTGACATGGAAGAAGACAAAGAAATACCTATCATTCTTGGGAGACCATTCTTGGCCACAGGTAAAACTGTGATTGATGTGCAAAAAGGAGAACTGACCATGAAAGTACAGGACCAAGAAGTGACCTTTAATGTTTTCAAAGCCATGAAATTCCCGAGTGATGAAAAGGAAGAAGAATGCTTCAGAGTTGATATTGTTGAAAGTATTGTTCAAAATACCGAGCCAAATCCCACAGATACACTTGAAGCTTGCATCACCAATATGACTGACAGTGAGCTAGATGCTGAAATCGTGGAATGTATCAACTACCTCGACAAACCATTCCGATTTAAAGCAAAACACCACCAGTTGAAAGCTTGGAACTGCCAAAAGAAGATCGAATCAAGCCTTCGATTGAAGAACCACCACAGCTGGAACTAAAGTTACTTCCGAGCCATCTCAGGTATGCATTTCTTGGAAACTCTTTTGAATTACCTATTATTATTTCTTCTTCTCTAACATTGGATCAGGAAGAAAAGCTACTGAGGGTATTACGAGAGCACAAAAGAGCTATTGGCTGGACTATAGCAGACATTCGAGGCATTAGTCCATCATTTTGCATGCACAAGATCCTGATGAACGATGAGTACAAACCCACAGTAGAACATCAATGGAGACTCAATCTAATCATGAAGGAAGTCGTGAAGAAAGAAATCATCAAATGGTTAGATGCTGGCATCATTTACCCCATCTCAGACAGCAGTTGGGTGAGTCCTATGCAGTGTGTACCAAAGAAAGGAGGAATTACTGTGGTCACCAATGAAAAGAACGAGCTGATCCCAACAAGAACAGTGACTGGATGGAGAGTATGCATGGACTACAGGAAACTGAACAAAGCCACGAGAAAGGACCATTTTCCGCTACCATTCATTGACCAGATGTTAGACAGATTGGCATGACATGAATTCTATTGTTTTCTGGATGGATATTCAGGGTAAAATCAGATTGCCATCGCACCAGAAGAACAGGAGAAAACTACATTTACATGTCCCTATGGTACTTTTGCTTTCCGCAGGATGCCATTTGGATTATGTAATGCCCCTGCCACATTTCAGCGTTGCATGATGGCCATTTTCTCAGACATGTTAGAGCAGAGTATGGAGGTTTTTATGGATGACTTTTCTGTGTTTGGAGATTCTTTTGACCATTGTTTGCAAAATTTGGAACAGGTGTTACAAAGGTGCGAATATACAAACCTGGTACTCAATTGGGAGAAATGCCATTTTATGGTGCAAGAATGCATTGTTCTTGGACCGGATCTCACACAAAGGGAATCGAGGTAGAAAAAGCAAAGATAGAGACAATTGAAAAACATACTCCACCAACATCAGTTAAAGGTATTCGAAGTTTTCTTGGACATGCATGTTTTACAGGAGATTTATCAAAGACTTTTCCAAGATTGCAAAACCTCTTTGTAATCTTTTTGAGAAAGATGTACCTTTCAACTTCACCAAAGAATGCTAGTAAGCCTTTGAAATCTTAAAACAGAAGCTGGTCTCTGCTCCCATCATAGTAGCACCAGACTGGACCCTTCCATTTGAGGTAATGTGTGATGCTAGTGATTTTGCTGTAGGTGCAGTTTTGGGACAACGCAAAGCAAAGATTTTCCACACCATTTACTACTCCAGCAGAACTTTGAATGAAGCTCAACTCAACTACACAACCACCAAAAAGGAGTTGCTCGCAGTTGTGTACGCTTTTGACAAATTCCGCTCTTATCTGTTGGGTCCCAAAGTGGTGGTCTACACAGATCATTCAGCAATCAAATATCTGATCACAAAGAAAGATGCCAAACCCAGATTGATCCGATGGATACTTCTTTTGCAAGAATTCGATGTGGAGATTCGAGACAGGAAAGGAACAGAAAACCAGGTGGCAGATCATCTATCAAGGCTCGAGAGAGAATGGAGAAGAAAACAGATGGCAAAGAATTATCAATCAAAGAAACTTTTCCAGATGAACATCTTTTTGCCATGAAACTGTTGGTTTCTATTATTAGTCCCAAAGAAGTATAGCAAACAACGAAACACATGATTTATATATGTAAAACTTGAAGCATGGCGGAATCATACTTACAAAGCTTGCTTGTGATGAAAAATGATGAAGAAAATCCTTGAGTCTTCAAGGTGGAAACTTTCGGCCAACAAGAAGTGAAGAAGAAGCTTCAAGCCTTTTAGTATTCCAAGCTCCAAGGTTGTTTCCCTATCACCTCCTTTGATCCTTCATTGTGCTAGCAAATGGAGAAAATGAAAAAACAATTTTTCTTGCCTGTGGAAGCTCACGGCGTGAGCAAGAAGAAAAGGGAGAGAAGGCTTTTTGTATTCTATTCTTTTCTCTTTCTTGTTTCCAAAAAACCGAGAGAGATATGATAATAATTACCAAAATATTTGGTAAATACCTTTCCAAAAGGTAAAAACGTTTTCCCTCCAAAAAGCCATTAAATGGCCTCTCACCTACTTACATCGTGAACAGTGACAATGTGTCACTCAATAAAAGGTGACTTGTGACCATCAACTAGTCATGTCAAGTGATGAGACTTCGCGATGTGACTTGCGGGTCCCACTCGTTTCAAAATACGAATGTGTCCGCAAACACTTTCGGGCTCGGTTTCGCCAATTCCGAATTAACGAATTTCCTGTTGGTTTATTCTAAGGTCCCAAGATCAAATCAAGACATGAAATAATGCATGAATACATCAATGGAGGTAGCGGAATACTCACATTGATCGGTTATGTCGATTTGAGACGATCCATCAAGGCCAAAAACGTACTGCCTTGCTCACGCCACTGCAACCAGTCCATGCTCACTGTTCTTGGCAGTTTTGGGTCTCAAAACGAAGCTCAAAACTCCATCAGATGAGTCCCGCCTCATGGGTGAACCTCCCTACCACCTTCGCAAGACTCGTAGTGTGCTAGCACTTGCGGTTTTCACCA
>SKCR01013485.1:0-11550 GCA_019454045.1 Zanthoxylum bungeanum
TGTTATCGTGAGATGCTTTGACCTTTGGGCTTTTTTCCCAAATTATATTGAATATGGGCTTTGTTCCCGAACTGCGTTGAGAGAGAGCTTTATTCCCCTGGACTTTATTCCCGAGCTGTTTTGAAAGTGGGCTTTATTCCTCTGGGCTTTGTTCCTAAACTGTGTTGAAAGTGGGCTCTATTCCTCTAGGCTTTATTCCCGAACTGTGTAAAGATAGGGCTTTATTCCCCTGGGCTTTGTTCCTGAACTATCTTGAGATGAGGCTTTATTCCCCTAGGCTTTATTCCCGAACTGTATCAATATAGGGCTTTATTCCCCTGGGCTTTATTCCCGAACTGTGTTAAGATAGGTCTTTATTCCCCTGGGCTTTGTTCCTCAACTGTGTTGAGATGGGGCTTTATTCCCCTTGGATTTATTCCCGAACTGTATCAAGATAGGGCTTTATTCCCCTGGGCTTTGTTCCTGAACTGTGTTGAGATAGGGCTTTATTCCCGAGCTGTGTTGAAAGTGGGCTTTATTCCCCTGGTTGTACTGAATGTGAGCTTTGTTCCCGAATTTGATGAATATGGGCTTTATTCCTGATCCGTTGATTGTGAGGGAGCTTTGTTCCCGAAATTGCTGAATGTGGGATTTATTCCCGAACTGTGTTGACTGTGGGATCTGTTCCCGAACTTGCTGAATGTGGGCTTTATTCCCGAACTGTGTTGACTGTGGGCTTTATTCCCGAACTTGCTGAATGTGGGCTTTATTCCCGAACTGTGTTGACTGTGGGCTTTGTTCCCGAAACTGTTTGTCTTTGCTGCCTTTTCCTTTTCTTCAAAATCTGTAAACAACAAGACAAAAATTGCGTGCATGTGAAGTGTATGCATGTATGCATGGTTGTGTTTCCAATTCCGATGGGTTAGGTCTTCCTTGTGCTCTTTGGTGTCCTTCGTCTGTAACTGTTTTTGGTCACCCATGGGCCTGTTTATAATTTCTTTCTGTCAATTCTCCTTGGTGATTGCTCAGTCTTCTTTGATTCCGTGACTCAATATCTCATTACGTCCCTGATTCGCGAGGTGGTAGACTGGTCGCCCCCAGTCTTGGCTTAGCTTTCTGTTCTTCGCTTCTTGCACTAGATCGAAGTAGATCATGTGATGTGATGTTCCAAAACTGCTGGTGATGTGGGCCTCGACCCTGGGACTCATCCCCAAAACTGATGATGATGCTGATATGGGCCTCAACCCTGGGACTCATCCTAAAACTGATATTGGTGCCGTTGTGGGCCTCAACCCTGGGACTCATCCCCAAAACTGATGATGATGCTGATGTGGGCCTCAACCCTGTGACTCATCCCAAAACTGATATTGGTGCCGATGTGGGCCTCTACCCTGGGACTCATCCCCAAACTGATACTAATATGGGCCTCAACCCCAAACTGATACTGATGTTGTGGACCTCAACCCCAAACTGATACTGATGTTGTGTTGCTGCTTCTTGTTGGCTTGTATTTGCTTTCTTCTTTTCTTCTTTGAAACCTCTCTTACGTCGTCTCTCGTATAGTTCTCCCTTCAAACTCACATATTGAGAAGCCAACTCCTGAATGATTATCTTGTTCTTCTTTAAAGGTGGAGGCTCAGGCAAGTAAGTGAAATGAACGCATTTATTATTATTAAGAAAAAAGGTTCGAACAAGTAGACAAAATCAATGTCTTTATCAAAAATGCAGGATTGTAATCAAATAAGCCAGGGAAAAAATCTTCATTGTCTGCGGCATTGTCTTCTCCCTCAGCCTATGGTTCTCCACTATTGCTATCTTCTATCTCCATGCAGTGGTTGAGAGTTTGGAGGACAAAGGTTTTGGGTAGGCCAGAGTTGATCATGCGAGCTTGTTGGGCCATTTAAACTGGGACGAGTTTGTATCCTATGACAATTGGGCCAAAAGCTTCTGAAATGTCGATGGGCCGCTCTGTAGAAATTATTGCTTTATGCTTGAATTATCTCTTTATGCTTGTATTTGGGGACCATCACCATTTGGATTCAGTTGGACTTCTTGTCAGAAATGCGAGCTTATTGGGCCATTTAAACTGGGACGAGTTCGTATCCTATGACAATTGGGCTAAAAGTTTCTGAAATGCCGATGGGCCATCCTGTGCTTGGGCTCTTTATCATTTGAAGTTGTTTAACCACGTTATTACAAAGGTGTAAACCTGTTGGGCTTTTTCAACTGGGACAAGTTTGCACCTTGCAATAATGCGATTGAAGCTTTAAAATGCCAATGGGTCGAATTATATGTTCCATACATCGCACGTATCTCATGCATCTCATGCATACACACATCATGTTAACTCTCTTGTGTCTTAAGAGCCATCATAGATATCTGTTGGGTTAGGGAAAAAGGAAGACTTGTTAAAAGGCCAATAGCAAACATGAGCGAATCAGAGAATGAAACATCTCGTATGGATCGGTTGGAAACCAATCTCACCAAGGTTACTGAACAGTTGCAAGCCTTGACTACAGCCATGGCAAATATGGCTGTGCCCCGTGCCGGGGGAAACTCTGAGAATGTAAGGCGTGAGGAGCCTCCGAATAGGTTGGGGGATGACATCCCCGCTCTTGATGATGATATGGCTGAATATGCGGCAGGAAGAATGATTGGGTCTCAGGTAGAATTGCAGAAGCTCTGGGATCAGGTAGAATCGGTTACCCACAAAATGAGGGGTAAGCATGAAGAGTTGTTAGATTATGAAGCAATGACTTTTGAAGAACAGCTGCCAACTCAGTTAAAGATGCCTGATATGGCCAAGTTCAATGGGAATGGGGACTCGAGGGTCCATCTCCGGCAATATGTCACGGTAATGAGTTCAGTAGGCCTGTCACAACGCCAAGTTCAGAAAATTTTTGGGATGTCGCTTGAGGGGGCACATGTAGTGTGGTACCATAGCCTTGAAAGAAAGGTTAAGGAAGATTGGAGGGAACTGGCAGAAGCCTTTCTGAAATAATATGTTAAAGACTTGGAGATTGATTTGTCGCTCTGCGACTTGGAAAACACCAAACAGAAGCCGGAGGAGAGCTTCAAAGACTATGTGGATCACTGGAGAAGCCAGCTTTTGAAAATGCAGACTCGACCTTCAGAGAAAAACCAGATCAATATGTTCATCAAGGGCACTAAGCCCTCTATTTATGGTAGTTGAAGAGGATGACCTCTATGATTGCAGATTTCCGACAGTTGAGGGAAACTGTCATGGACATTGAAGAAGAAGAAGCTGAGAACAGAAAGTTCTATGGCCAGAATAGAAGGACTTTTGGGGGGCCTTCTAAGACCAAGCCCGCTACTGCTGAGGTCGCTACCGTCAGAAACAGGCGGTTCTCTAATCTTGGTAGACCTTTGTCAAAGGTGTTTGAAAAGCTGACCGCATGTTTTAATTTAACGTATTCATGAGATTACATGTTTTCCGTTATTCCGACTTACTTTTAAAGCATGCAAATTTAGATAGAGGGTTTACTTTTTTGAATGCGAACTAGATATAGGTTATTCTTGGATATATATATGTTGCATAGACTCGGTTAAGTTATTGCACAAATCATTTCATTACAAGTGGCATAAGTAAGGGACCATTCTGAACCCAACGGTTTGAGGTCTTCCCTTGCGAGGGGTGAGTGCGGCCTTAAATCATTTTCTCGGTTCACACCCGGGTGGTGACTCCATTTTATTCTCCGGTTTAGTCCTCCGCGGGCTATTCAGTACTCCCGACCAGGCCACGAGCCTAGAACAGTGTCACCGATTTCTGTGTCCAAAGTCTTGCGACTCCATTGGGGATAGAGAATCGGCCCCGAAATAATGTCTTGTAATGTTTGTGATTTGTGGTTTAATTAACCATGTCTACAGTGGGTTGAAGGGGTTTAATCAAAGGCATTATTGAGGCTAGGTGATAGTTTGGTGCCTTCCTTCACTCACTACCTTTCTATAAGGAAAAGATGTGAAGGCACCTGGATAATCATTACCCGTAGCTCACTGTGACAAACTAATTTGGAGGACTTGTTGTTTATTCCTGTCACCAAGGCGATAAGAGCCTAAGAGGCTTGGGTATTTAAGAGAGTTCGTTCCACCCTCCCTCTGGGGAATCTACAATAAGAAATCCATTTGACAGTTAGTCACACACCGTAACTCGTTGGCACGTACCTTAGCGTATAAAAAAGGTGCGTTCACTCGGTCGCTCGAACTCTTGAGTGGGGAGACCTAGTTGTGGGCAATCCTTCGCCAGTGGGAGCCTTTGTCTACACTCCTATAAACCCGCATGTGAACCATAGTCATATATCCTGTAGAAGTTGCCCATTTATGCTTTTGACAAGCACTTGCATCTCATGCATCTCATGCATACACGCATCATGTTAACCCCGTGTCTTAAAAGCCATCGTAGATATCCGTTGGGTTAGGAAAAAGAAGACTTGTCAAAGAAGAGTTTAGCAAACCTGGATGTCGGGGAAAAAGAAACCAAGAAACAAAAAGCTTATGGCAAGAATAAAAAGACCATTGGGGGGCCTTAAAAAAAACATTGTTTGTTTTTTAGTCCTTGATAGTTAGGCATAAGTCTGATAATGAAATTATTTGCTTTAGGGTGAAACCTTAGAAACAATAATTCTTGATGTGCTTTTATCTGATACTTTGAGTAATTGATCTATGTTAGACTCGTAAGCACTTGATTATGGCTCTTAGCAGTGAAAACCTGAGTAGTTAGCAAAGTGACTAGTTGAAGAAATGGTAGGTCAGTGAATGACTGTTCGCCTAAATGTCTATCCTAATTCGCTTGTGTTATGATGTGTGGTATGGTTGAGAATAAAAGAAAAGTCTCTAAAGAAAAGAATTAAACCACCTATAACCGATAAACGTGAAGCTACCCATGGGTGAGTATTAGGACCACCATGAGGAGAAATGCTACTTTAAAGGGTAGGTGTGTTGAAAAATAAAGAAAAAAAGAAGTTCAAAATGAAAAGAAAAAAAAAAGACAAAAGAGAAAGAAAACCATACCACATTGAGCATAGAAAAGGAACTGCAGACATAATTGAGACATCTAGGTTGGTTTGACCCATCGATCCCATTTTTTTGATGAAACCATTGAGTTAGCTTACCTGGGGATGAATCTGCAAAGGAACCTTTGCACACACACACTTTGAGTCTGGCCTAGATTATTTATTCAAAAACTTGGATTTGAGTTGCGTTGAATGTTTTGAAGGTTCTCTGGTTTCGACACTGGGCACCCTTTGAGGACAATAATATGTATAACTATTGAGACTATTTCGTAAGAGGCAGTATAGTTTGTTGGTATGGAACATCACATCACATGTGATCTAATTTGACCTAGTGCAAGTAGCAAAGGGCAGAAAGCTAAGCCAAGACTGATGGCGACAAGTCTACCACCCCGCGAATAAGGGATATAACGAGATCTTGCGTCATGAGACCAAAGAGAGACTGAACAATCACCAGAGAAGAACCAGCAGAAGGAAATTATAAGCAGGCCCAGGGGGCGACCAAAGACATTTGTAGGCGAATGGCACCAAGGAGCACAAGGAAGGCCTAACCCATCGAAATAGGAAATAAATCCATGTATACATGCATACACGTCACATACACGCATTTTTTGTTTTTTGTTCGCATGTTTTGATGAAAAGGAAAAATCGGCAAATACAATCAGCATCAGGAATAAAGCACAGGGAAAAAAGCCCACAATCAACACAAGTTCGGGAACAAAGCCCACTCTCAACACAGTTTGGGAATAAAGCCATATTTCAACACAATTCGGGAACAAAGCCCACTATCTACACAGTTCGGGAATAAAGCCCAGGGGAATAAAGCCCTATTTCAACAATTCGGGAACAAAGCCCACAATCAACGGTTTGGGAATAAATCCCACATTCAGTACAGTTCGGGAACAAAGCCCACATTCAGTACAGCTCAGGAACAAAGCCCAAAGTCAAAACAGTTTGGGAACAAAGTCCACTCTCAGCACAGATCGGGAACAAAGCCCACAATCAACACAGTTAGGGAATAAAGCCCACATTCAGTACAGCTCGGGAACAAAGCCCACAGTCAACACAGTTTGGGAACAAAGCCCACTCTCTACAACAGTTCGGGAACAAAACCAACAGGTGGTTCGGGAACAAAGCCCATGGGTCAAAAGCACCTCGCCATCATATTCAGCACAACGGGAACAAAGCACAGGGAGCAAAGTCCACTCTCTAAACAATTCAGGGAACAAGACCCTCAACTCAAATCGGGAACAAGACCCACAATTCAGGGAACAAGACCCTCCACTCAATTCAGGGAACAAGACCCTTTATCTTAACTCAGTAACGGTTCAGAAATGGACCATCACACATCATCAGCATAATCCGACGTAAAATATTTTTGTAATTTTTGAAAAATTTTCAATTTTTTTTTTTTGGTATTTTTCGAAAAAAATTGGACTAAAAATAAAAATAACACACAACTAAAAACAAGATACTGATCAACTAATTCCCTCCCCCAACCAAAATGAGACATTGTCCCCAATGTCTTAAACAGTAGAAGAAGAGCTTGGAAGATAATACCTGGTTAGCTGAAATTCTACACGAAAAGTTAAAGGTTAAGATCCAGATTAATCCGACGCCTCTTACCACGATCGTCCTCAGACCAATTTATCTTTGAAAGGATTTGGTCAATTTATGGTTCATAGTCTAAGATTTGCTCAATTAGATCCGAAGCAGTTCTGGCAGTAAAGAGGAGTTCTTTCATAGGTTTTGACAGGAACTCATTTCTCCGAGCATCATCAAGAAACACACAAAGAAAATCATAAAATCCTTCAACGTTGTACAGTCCAAGCGGTTTCTGATGTATGTTCAGGTTCGTCCATGATAACACTGTAAAAATTTCCTCCAATGTACCCAAGCCACCTGGAAAAGCAATAAAAGCATCAGCACGGTTAATCATTTCTACCAATCGTTCAGACATACCTGGCACGATCAGTTCCTCTCCATTTGATGGTCCAATAAGATTTGCCTCCGCCAAGGGTTTTGGAATGATTCCCAAAACTTGACTGCCTCCCTCCTGTACATCTTTTGAAACGATCCCCATAAGTCCAAGATTGCCTCCGCCATATACTAAGTGTATATTCCTTGCAGCTAAGACTCGACCCAATTCCTGTGATGCTTCTACGTATTGTGGCTTAACACCAACACTAGTACCGCAAAACACACAAATGGTTTCAACTCGTCTTCTTGAAGTGGCTTCCATGTTTTAATCTGAATGTCTTCAAAAGTGCAATGATGAGTTGAATTTATAACACCTGAAAAGGGTGAGTAAAATAATAGCACTAGTACCTGCCAAATGACAATTATTAGTTAAACAATAAAATAAATCGTGATAGTCAAAAAGGTCTGGATCCTGTCGGAGAAAATAAAAGAAAACAACAAAACAAATCACAATTATCAGGAAAAGACAAAGATATATAATGTACAAGAAATGTAGCGGCTTGATTGACGTCTATGCGTCAGGGACAAGCTTCCCATCCAATTTTCTTATAAATTAGAACACATGGTCTTTTTGAGTCAGATTCCCAAGACTTAACTGTTGTCTTTCTTTTTGAAATTGTGTATATAATTTGCGAAAGGCTATGTGAACATATCCACTGGGATGCGTCTCAAGAGTTGAAGATATATCATCTAAAGACTCCTTACTCAAGCCATCCCTAATGAATTTAATTTTGTCTTCACGATTATCAGACACCATTCCTAAAGAACAACGACGAGTATTGCAATTCCAGCGTGCACATTTGTAACAAACACCCATTTGCTTAGCTCTACGTTTCTTTGCATAGGTGCTTCTTCCAAAACCAAGCAGATGTGAAATAAAAGATTTAGAAGACTCACCTGCCAATCAGACCCGTGCTTCAATTACCCAACGAATGTCATTAGGAACACCATGGATCGTTAGTAATCTCATCCGTTCCAAGCGAGATTTGTAACCTTCATCAGAGATTTTTGGGGAGAGAAGGAAATTGCTTATGAAGATTCGCGAGAGCTTTTTCCATCTTGAAATGACTTAATCTGCAAAAACTAAACACACAAAATTAAATCACACCAAATCACAATATATACAAAAATTGCATGGGTTGCCTCCATACGAGCGCTAAGTTTAACGTCGTCAGCTAGACGTGACTTCTCGAATATTAGGCTGATCTGAAAGTGTGACACTTTCTTTTTGTCGCTCAAATGATTCTCCCTAGTAGTGCTTGACACGCTGACTATTAACCTTGAATGTTTCGTTGGTGTTGGGATCTAGTAACTCAACAGCTCCATATGGAAAAACCTGAGTGATCACAAATGGACCTGACCACCTTGATTCAACTTTATAGAGAAAAGTTTCAATCTTGAGTTGTACAACAACACATGTTGCCTTTGTTCAAACTATATGTGCACTATTTTTCGGTCATGCCATTTCTTGGTCTTTTCTTTGTACAATCTGGCATTCTCATAAGCCTGTAGGAGAAATTCCTCCAATTCGTTGAGTTGGTGAAGTCTTTTCTCTCTCTGCAGCTTGTGAATCAAGATTCAACTTCTTCAGTGCCCAGTACGCCTTGTGTTCAAGCTCAACTGGTAGATGGCATGCTTTCCCAAACACCAATCGATATGGGGACATACCAATGGGTGTCTTGTAACCTGTTCGGTAGGCCCATAATGCATCATCTAGTTTTGTAGACCAGTTTTTCCTTGTTGATCCAACGGTTCTCTCCAAGATTATTTTGATTTCTCTGTTTGAAACTTCAACATGTCCATCTGACTGTGGATGATAAGCAGTTGCAACCTTGTGAGTAACTCCGTATTTGGATAGGAGTGCATCAAAGTATATGTTACAGAAATGTGAGCCACCATCACTGATAATTGCTCGAGGTGTTCAGGATCGAGTGAAAATGTTCTTTTTCAGGAATTTGATAACCACTTTTGAATCATTGGATGGTAGTGCAATTGCTTCAACCCATTTAGAGACGTAGTCTACAACAACCAGAATGTACAGGTTTCCGAATGATGGAACAAAAGGTCCCATGAAATCTAATACCCCACACATCGAATATCTCCACTTCCAGAATATTTTGCAATGGTCCTTCATTTCTCCTCAAAATATTCCCCATTCTCTTGCACCTGTCACATTGAAGAGTAAAATATAAGCATCTTTAAAAATAGTGGGCTAGAACAAACCTAATTGTAGGACATTGGCTACAGTTTTATTTCCGCTGAAGTGTCCGCCGTATGGTGACGAATGACAGTGTTGCAGAACACTGTTGACCTCCTCTTGTGGAACACACCATCTCAATATTTGATCATCACATCGTTTGAACAGGTACGGCTCATCCCAGACATAGTGCTTGACTTCTTTGAAGAATTTATTCCGTTGCTGAGTTGTCCATTCCAACAGCCATTTTCCTGACACAATGTATTGACATAGTCAGAATACCAAGGGGAATCTTGCTGTTTCATGGGAAAGAGCTGTTCATCTGGAAAAGTTTCTTTGATTGACAAATATTTGCCAGCTGTTTGTCCATTCTCGAGCCTCGATAGATGATCTGCCACTTGATTTTCTGTCCCTTTCCTGTCTCTGATCTCCACGTCAAATTCTTGTAGAAGAAGTATCCAACGGATCAATATGGGTTTGGCATCTTTCTTCGTGATCAGATATTTGATTGCTGAATGATCTATGTAGACCACCACTTTGGGACCCAGCAAATACGAGTGGAATTTGTCAAAAGCGTACACAACTGCGAGCAACTCCTTTTCAGTGGTTGTGTAGTTGAGTTGAGCTTCATTCAGAGTTCTGCTGGAGTAGTAAATGGTGTGGAAAATCTTTGCTTTGCGTTGTCCCAAAACTGCACCTATAGCAAAATCACTAGCATCGCACATTACTTCAAATGGAAGGGTCTAGTCTGTCGCTACAATGATGGGGGCAGAAATCAGCTTTTTTTTTAAGATCTCAAAAGCTTCCTGGCATTCTTTGGTGAAGTTAAAAGGCACATCCTTCTCCAGAAGATTGCACAGAGGTTTTAGCAATCTTGGAAAAGTCTTTGATAAATCTCCTGTAAAAACCTACATGTCCGAGAAAGCTCCGAATCCCTTTGATTGATGTCGGTGGAGATAGTTTTTCAATAGTTTCAATCTTTGCTTTGTCTACCTCGATTCCCTTTTGTGAGATCCGGTGTCCAAGAACAATGCCTTCATGCACCATGAAGTGGCATTTCTCCCAGTTGAGTACCAGGTTGGTATCTTCGCATCTTTGTAATACATGTTCCAGATTTTGCAAGCAGTGGTCAAAAGAGTCTTCAAACACAGAGAAGTTATCCATGAAAACCTCCAAACTCTGCTTCAGCATGTCTGAGAATATGGCCATCATGCAACGCTGAAATGTGGCAGGGGCATTACATAATCCAAATGGCATCTTGCGGAAAGTAAAAGTACCATAGGGACATGTAAATGTAGTTTTCTCCTGATCTTTTGGGCGATAAAAATCTGATTATACCCTGAATATCCATCCAGAAAACAATAGAACTCATGTCCCGCCAGTCTGTCCAGCATCTGATCAATGAATGGCAGCGGAAAATGTTCCTTCCGTATTGCTTTGTTCATCTTTCTGTAGTCCATGCATACTCTCCATCCAGACACCGTTCTTGTTGGAATTATCTCGTTCTTTTCATTGGTAACCACAATGATTCCTCATTTCTTCGGTACACACTGCATAAGACTCACCCAAGTACTATCTGAGATGGGGTAAATGATGCAAGCATCCGACCATTTGACAATTTCTTATTTTACGACCTCCTTCATTATTGGATTGAGTCTCTGTTGATGCTCCACTGTGGGTTTGTACTCATCATTCATCAGAATCTTGTGCATGTAAAATGATGGACTAATGCCTCGAATGTCTACTATAGTCCAGCCAATGGCTATTTTGTGCTCTCATAATAACCTCAGCAACTTTTCTTCCTGCTCCAATGTTAGTGAAGAAGAAATAATAACAGGTAATTTAGAAGAGTTTCCAAGAAATGCATACCTGAGATGGCTCGGAAGTAACTTCAGCTCCAACTGTGGTGGTTCTTCAATCGAAGGCTTGATTCAATCTTTCTTTGCCAGTTCCAGGCTTTCCACTTGTGGTGTCGCTTTGAATCAGAATGGTTTGTCAAGGTAGTTGATACATTCCAGGATTTCAGCATCTAGCTCGTTGTCAGTCATGTTGGTGATGCAAGCTTCAAGTTTGTCCGTGGGAGTTGTATCAGTATCCTGAATGATACTATCAACAACAACAATTCTGAAACATTCTTCTTCTTTTTCATCGCTCGGCAATTTCATGGCTTTGAAAACATTGAAGGTAACTTCTTGGTCTTGAACTTTCATGGTCAGTTCACCTTTTTGTACATCAATCATAGTTCGTCATGTCGCCAAGAATGGTCTTCCAAGGATGATAGGTACATCTTTGTCTTCTTCCATGTCAAGGATAATGAAATCTGCTAGAAGAATGAGTTTGTCAACTTTAACCAGCATATCTTCAACA
>SKCR01013486.1:0-11575 GCA_019454045.1 Zanthoxylum bungeanum
ATTATGACCAGGTCATGAATATCCGATTATAGAGACTAGTTACCAGACATCCGATATGTTTTTCGGACGGGGCAGACACTTATCCAGCCCCAGCCCTAGCACGTGACTATCCGATACTGGGCCGATGCACAATACATTAGTATACTACGCTTGATACAGATCTTAATATTCTTTAATGGATATGTCCGGAGAATTAGGTTGACTTGGTGCTTTGCTAGGAGTCGACCTTGTCTCGTAAATCGGTAGAACGTAGTACTTGGTACGTACGAGATTCGGATACTCCGACGACCGTATTTACTGCCAGATTATCCGGGATCTCATGGGTCGCTTCCCGATAATCCACCGATGACGCACAACTCGCACTCTTGAATAATCTGGGATTATACAGAAGAGAGAGAAAATTAATCTAGGATTAATAACGGAGATATTTATCCGGGATAAAATGTCGTCTAAAGAGAGAGAACGATTAATTTGGAATTGATCGATAAATTAATATATTCGATATATTAAATGAAATTAGATTTCGACGCGGAATTAAAATTAGATTTTAATTCGGGCAAACGAGTTAATTTAGAATTAATTCGTTAGCGACGTAAATAATAATTTCGCCAGGCGCAATTATTTATTTAAATTCGATTGAATTAACGTCGCGACGTAAGCTCGGTATTTCGGAAATATCGAACCCGAACGCGTGAGTGCACGTGGGCCCACTTTCATTTGGAAACGTGTGGGGCCCACATGACACATGTCATTCTAATGCTTTGCATGTAGATTGTGTACATTGCACTCAATGTCATTGCATGGAGTTTGAGTGTTTGACACTCTAAGCCATTGCATGTTTTGTGTCATAATTTTATTATTAATTTAATAAAATTATGGCATAAATATAAATTGATTTTTGGTAAATCATTTTAAAAAAAAAAACACAATTTTATCTCTCTCAAATTCTCTCAATTGGATGACTTGGAAATCATTTAGGGATGTTGAATTTATGTCTGATGGGTTCAATTGGATTGAATTTGTTTGGGCATAATTTCCCCTTTGGCTGAGACACTTGAAGCATGGAAATTGGGTTTGATTTTGATTTAATTATGTTGGACATGATTAATTGATGATAAGCATGATTAATTGGACAAATTTAGTGTTTTGGAAACTTTGATTTGGGTAATTAATAATGCTATACACTTTAGGTAATTTAATTGGAAAATTTGGAATTTTTGAAATTAAATTATTGGGCCTTAAAATTGGATTGGGCTTTTAAAGTTTATTGGGTTTATTGGACTTTGTTGTACAAAGTTGGTTTAGGCCAAAATTGGTTGGATCCAATTAGGCCCAAAACCGCTTCCAAAAGGCCCAAATGCGACTAATGAACCTTTAACGTTTAATTGGGCCTAATGTGCCTAAATTAATTTATGGGCTTATGGGGTAACTCCCGGATTGGACTTTGGTTGCGGGTTTGACCCGAGTTGACCAAAAGTCCACGCCTCAAGAAATTAATTAAAAGCCCATTGGACTTTAATTAAATTAATATTGGATTAATCGGGCTTTGAGACCTGTAACGATTAAATTTGGAATTTAAGTCGTAAAGGTTTATTTTATAAAGTGTAATATTTAATTTGGAATTAGATAATGAATTAGAATTAAATGCGTATTAAATTGGATTTAATTATGTAATTTAATTTAATTCGTAGAAATCGTACTTTGAGTACGTGTTCGCAATACGAGTTTGACTCGGACAAAATCAAATCTTTGTTTGAACATTGGATGATCACTAATTATCAGATTAATTAATTTGATTAGATTGATTGATAACATGCTTGTATGAATACATGGTTGTGATGTTTGAATAATGTATATCGGATGGATATTAGTAGCTGGGTGGGGCGATTTTGGAAATTGTAATAATTTGATTTATTAATTGGACCTGCGAGTCCAGCCTTATCACCTATTTCTTTGTATTCTCTTCTCACCTATTCCGCTCAATGTAAGTGAGGTTTCTTTAGAAGTGTAGTGTAACGGGTAGAAGAAATATTTGTGCTATCGGGAGAGAGAAAGTGAGAGATTTGATCTAGGATCAATGTGTAAAATATCCATCCGCATATCATATTATTTTAATCATATGCGCTTTATTATGTGTTTAGAATGCATGTTTAAGGGTGTACGATGATGAGACCTTAACAAAGATAATAAATTGGTTGCCAATTTTGCAACGCGAAAAACCCTCGTTAAATATCAAGCTTTATTTTCCTTCCATTGAGTGATTCTTACTCAAGATCCGAGATTGGCAGGGGTTGTTGGCCAAAGTCAAGCCCTTGTCCGTCGAAGATGTGTTTTAATCACGAGGCTTTGTTCCATATCGGTGTCGTGTCCAAGTTGTGGTTTGTTGGCCAAAGTCAAGACCACTTCTTGTCCATTGACATTGATTACGAGCTTCCATGTCAATGGGTCCGCGCCCCGCTTGACTTGGATCACTAGGTTTGTTGTGCCAAAGCCAAGGCCTAGTTGATTCAAGAGGAAAAAGGTTAGGGTATATATTCGATATATAGGCATATTATGATATATGTTTAGGACTTGGATGTCCCCTACTGGATCTAGGAGTTGGATGAGATCCAATTGATCTTAGAGATCTACCTAGTTAATTATCATACAATTTGTTGGCCAGTCAAGATTGTGTGATATTTAACGGGGATCCTAGTGTAGGAGTTAAATCAAGTCCCAAAGATCATCAATCATGCATAAAAACCGAGTATGAACACATCAAAGGAGTAAGGCGGAAACATAACTCACATTGAACGGTTTGAGATGCAACGAAGAAGATGCGTTTTTGCCTCCCTCCAAGCTCGGCAATGGCTTCTGGAACTGCAGTGGAGTGCACGGTAGGGGCTGTTTTGCTCCTTGTGCATTCGGCCATTGAAGGACTCCATGGAAGCTCAAAGCTTCAAGCTCCAAAAATTAAATCCAAGCTCATGAAGACACTTCCCTATCACCTATGTATCACTCATGGTGTGCTAGCACTAAGTCTTCTTCAATTTTGCTTCTCAAAAATTGGTGAACCAGAAACTTTTTAAGCAAAAATCGGCAGTGAAGCCGTGAAGAAGAGGAGAGGGAAAAAGAGGGAAAATGAGAGATCGTCGTCTTCTGCATGTGAGAGAGAGAAAAGATTTAATATATATATTTATTACATTTTCCTAGTAAATTAAATAAAAACATATATATATATATTACTTTAATTCAAAAGTCAAAAATAAAAAGCAATAAAGCTTTCCATCATTTATACTTTTTACTTTAAGTCACATCACATCACTTTAATAAAGTGACATGTTGTCCAGTCACATCACTCAAAGTGACAAGTGATTTGACAATTGATGCGACTAGCGATTTGACGCTTGATGTGACTTGCGTGCCGCGCTCGAATTCGAAATACGAATGCGCTCGCAATCACTCTCGGGCTCGGGTTCGCTAATTCCAAATAAACGAATTTTCCGTCGCGTTGTAATTAAATGATTACGCCTAGCGAAATCACTATTCACGTCGCTAACGAATTAATTCTAAATTAATTCGTTCGCCCGAATTAAAATCTAATTTTAATTCCGCGTCAAAATCCAATTTCTTATAATATATCGAATATATTATTTTATCGATTAATTCCAAATTAATCGTTCTCTCTCTTTAATTAATATTTTATCCCAGATAAAATATCTCCGCAATTAATCCCAGTTAATTTTTTTCTCTCTCATCGAATTAATCCCAGATTAATTCTATCTCTCTCTTCTAATTAATCCCAGATTAATCAAAGTGCGAGTCATACGTCATCGGTGAATCTTCATGAACCGACCCATGAGATCTCCGGATATGTTGGCAGTAAATACGATCGTCGGACTGTCCGAACACGTAAGTACCTCGTACTACGTTTATACCGATTTACAAGACAAGGTTGGCTTCTAGCAAAGCGCCATGCCTACCCAATTCTCCAGAAATATTCTTACAGGAATATATAGATCTGTATCAAGCGTAGTATACCGTAGTATTGTGTATATCGGCCCAGTATCGGATAGTCACGTGCTAGGGCTGGGGCTGGATAAGTGTCTGCCCCGTCCGAAGCACATGTCGGATGTCTGGTAACTAGTCTCTATAATCGGATATGCATGACCTGGTCACAATATCCCGATTGGTTTGCGCAACACTTAAGAGCACTAGTACCGTATCCTGCGTGACATCATCTCCAATATGACTGAAGTGATACTTCCGTCTTGACATCACACCCAATACACTACGACTCTCTGATAAACCCAGAAGTGGTGTACGCAGAACCGGTAAAGCCCTGTACCACCAAGACCAAAGTCTATCGATTATCGTAAGTATTAGCGATGTAAGTCTCAGGTTAAGACTATACACACCTACCTTGATTTCGGCCTCCCATAGACACATAGTCATAATACCAATGGGATTCCGAGGGGTCTATCCAGAGCGAAGCTGTTTCCCGTACCATCGGTGAAACACGACCTCCTATCGCACTTGCATAAGTATCCAATACTTATATATATGAGAACTATGCCGTTGTGCCCTCACAACACGCACAAGTGCAATACTAGCCTATTCCGCATTATCGATGTCCAGTCTCGATAATACTCCGGCTAGGGATATTTAATGATTAATCCTTCGTGGACTGATACTGTCTCATATCATCTCAATCCAGGAACTAATCATATGGACCTCTCTTCATTTATACATTTATAGTGATTAATCACAAATGATGAGAGTGCAATTTCCTTGTCACATAGTTAATTTGTACAACAACACCGTGATCTGTACAAATAGTGACGCTATGGGTCATATTATCCAACAATCTCCCACTTTGCACATAGCCAGTCACTCGAGTGTCTAACACCCGAACTATGTACAATTCGCTCAAATTGCTGAGGAAAGGTTTTCGTCAGCGGATTTGCTTAATTATCGTCTGACGCGATTTACACGATCATCACATCGCCACGATGTATGATCCGAACGAATCAGATGATATAGAAGTATATATCTGGATCGTCGATGAGACCTTTAATTCTTTAGCCTGTGCTGACGCCTAGCTCAGCTGCTAACAGAACTATATCTAATTAATTAGATTTATTATCGATCCAAATGGCTTCTATTGCTGCTGCCTCAGCTGCAGCATAATATCCGCATTTGTTGTTAATTCCGACAACAGTTATCTTGCTCGGAAGATTTCCAGCTCACTGTCCCAGTGTTCAAACTTTATAGTACCGCAGTATTTACCGGTTTGGAAACTTGCAGCAGTGATCCCAGTCACTTCAAGTTCTCCATCTCCATAGTTTAAGACAACATCTTTAGTTCTCTCAGATACTAACAGATGTTCTTAATCTTCAATCCAGTGACTATCACTTGGATTGACCCGATTGTGACTCCATATGCTCAAAGCGTATGAGACACCAATACAAGTACATTTTAAATGTACAATTTCTCAGAGAGTGTTACCAACTCCAAATCTAGCCCAGTAGATCTTTATTCCTTGAATAAAGGTTGTTACTCCCCAGAATTCTACGGAGAATTTCTTATGAAAGCCAAGCTTTCACCGATTGTTTTATGGGAATTTCATTGTCAGTGCCCTCTCCCACTAACCTCCTTATATACACAAGAATTATTTCGTTTTGAGTCAAATCATAAACTATTATGATTATTTCAAAACGTCAGTTCCAAGAACCTTATGCTTGCTTCAATCCAAACATGGATCGAATAACCCGCAAACCTTGTTTGTCGGTTATACAAAATCGTCAGGATGTTGTAAGCATCCTCCAAAAGGTTTCCTTTTCAGGAAAGCGATTTTGATCTGCAACTGACACATTTCATAAATGAAATATGCAGTTATCAACAAGCATCTTCCAAAATGGATTTACCATGGCAACAGGTAAAAGGTTGAACCGTTATTAACACAATGTTGATAACGATACCTTTCCGTCAAAAGCCCAGCTTTGTACGTTGGTATGTTGCCTTCCATGTATGTCTTCCTTGAAGACGTTTAATGTACCATAGGCACAATGCCTTGTGGTACAACAACTAGTATCCAAAATAGTTGTTAAACATGGAATCCATTTTGGACTCATGGCACTTTTCCATAATAGGGAGTCGATACCTCGTATCACTTCCTCAAAACGTAGTCGGTGGATGTACCTTCATAAGATTGACATCTTTATGAGGTTAGATCAGAAACCCATACCCTAGGTCGTTTTCTGACTCTATCCGATCTACGAGTGTCTTGTGTATTTGAAGATTAATGGTATAGATTCATCATAGATGAACTATTTGTGTTCCATTATGGACCTTGTGCCTTGAACAGTATTACTCCGATTTTCATCGAGTATCACTATCCTCCCACTGACCACTGCATGTCTGTATTCCTCTCAGGAAAACTGCATGGTGAGCAACAATCACATTGTTCTCATGTGAGATTTACAAGTACTATACTTATGGTTTCCCTTAGGATAACCTATATTGGCACTTATCCAATTTGGGTCCTTAGTTTGGTATCATCCAAACGTTATGCCTGGCATACCCAAATTATCAGGAATGAGAAACCTCGTTTCTTCCCTGTTCATATCCTATATGATATCTGTCAAACAGATTTATATGGAACCTTATTCTAAATAAGTTTTGCACTGTTAGTACATATCCTATTGAAGGAAATAGTAGCTCAGAGCGACTCGTGATTAGCCTTATCATGTCTAACATGATTCGGTTAATTCGTTCGGACACACCGTCACTTTGACGTGTTTCGGGAGGAGTCCTCATTTGAAAGAATACTATACTCTTTCAAGTATATACGAAACTTACTGCTTAAGTATTTTCCATTACGGTCTTACCGTGGCGGAATAATACTATAGCCGATCTGTTTATTTACTTCGTGTCGAAACTTTAAAGTTTCTGATTTGTGTTCTTCAAAAGAAACACATAACCATAACGTGATGCCACATCCGTTAAGGTCACGAAATATTCATGTTCACATCTAGCCTAGCTAGATATGGGCCCACTAACTTCACCATGAATAGGGCTAACAGATCGGTGGCACTTACACTATTACCAAGCAAATAGTATTTTAGGTACTTTACCTAATAAACTAGATTCGCAGACCTTATTTGAATAGTCAAATCAGTCCTAGTACCCACTCTTCAAAAGTGTGGATATACGAGTCTAATTAAATTGTGTCCTAGACAACAATGCCACAAATAAGTCTCTATTGATCAAATCAATTTGAGCTATTTATTTGTCAATTTATATTTGTTTGAGATTTTATTTATATTCAAAATATAAATTCTGTTATTTACATCTAATGTATTTATCTCAGTATCATCTTTATATAATAAAACACTCAGTGTTCTATAATATAAAGGTTTTATATCCGCAACAGATTAAACACTGATATAGAGATAATGTCTCTAGTCAAACTAGTTACATTATAACAGTTCCTAATTCAAGTATATACCCAAAGGGTAGTTCCTAAACTTAGGTATCTACGGTCGAAACAAACAGCGACTTTCGTCCCGTTTCCGATTCGCAGAGGAATCTCAGCTTGAAGTCAGTATCCTGCTCAAAGCAGATTCTGAACATCAATACATATATTTTATGTACCACGCTAAGTATTTAAAATCTAATTTCAATACTAGCTGTGAACATAACTAAGACAAACATTTTCAAAGTAAGAGCCTTGCCCTTTCTTTAATTCCTTCGTGTCTGCCATATCCAAATGGTAGTCACTTTGGGATATGTCAATTATCTTTTTCAATATTTCAGAACCTTAGGCCAAGCCTTGGGTTTTTAGAATATTGAAAGGATGTGCACCTCGTGCTACATGCCCAATTGCAAACTTTGACTTTATATAAATAGTCAATTAATTCTCCAAGAATTATAAATTGCAATTTTAATACTTCTTAAATCTAAAATTAGATTTATGACAAGTATATTAAATTAAGCATTAAAGTCATCATCACATAAATCTTCCAAAGATTTTATGCTCTACTTATCTTGCTTAATTTTGGGCTTAAGGTATAATAAGTTATTTTATCAAATAAAGTAACCTATTATTTATTCCCAATTTGAAAATTAAATCATTTAAAATATTTTAATCCCAGATTATATTTTAAATATCCAACTTTTCATTTTTATCTTGATTACAATAGTCCAACTATTTAATCAACGATTAGTGGTACTTTATATATTATAATGATTATAATAGTCCAACTATATAATCAAATATAATCCAAATTAATTAACCTCAATTACATTGATTACTATAATCCAATTATAAAATCAACTGTAAACTGAAATTAATTAATTCAAATATATTGATTAATATAATCCAATTATATATAATCAAGTATAATACAGTCCAACTGTTTATTAAAACAACAATTTAAATATTAGTCTAACTAACATTTAATCTAATGACGAAATAATTTAAATTGAGCGCGTATGGCGAGTAATTGAACGAATATTGCAAATTCAATTCTTGCCTCCCACTATTTTTCGTCGAGCCTCTAACCCTCTGTCGAGTACTCGGGAAACCGTGTTTCCTAGTGGGCTAGGATCCCGTTAAATATCACACAATCTTGACTTTGGCCAACAAATTGTATGATAATTAACTAGGTAGATCTCGAAGATCAATTGGATCTCATCCAACTCCTAGATCCAGTAGGTGGACATCCAAGTCCCAAACATATATCTTATATATGCCTATACATCGAATGTATACCCTAACCTTTTTCCTCTGAATCAACTAGGCCTTGGCTTTGGCACAACAAACCTAGTGATCCCAGTCAAGCGCGGACCCATTGACATGGAAGCTTCGTAATCAATGTCAATGGACAAGAAGTGGTCTTGACTTTGGCCAACAAACCACAACTTGGACACGACACCGATATGGAACAAAGCCTCGTGATTAAAACACATCTTTGATGGACAAGGGCTTGACTTTGGCCAACAACCCCTGCCAATCTCGGATCTTGAGTAAGAATCACTCAATGGAAGGAAAAACGCATGATATTTATCGAGGGTTTTTCGCGTGCAAATTGGCTACCAATTTAATTATCTTTGTTAAGGTCTCATCATCATACACCCCTAAACATGCATTCTAACACATAATAAAGCGAATATGAAAATAATAATGATATGCGGATGGATATTTTACATATTGATCCTAGATCAAATCTCTCACTTTCTCTCTCCCGCTAGCACAAATATTTCTTCTACCCGTTACACTACACTTCTAAAGAAACCTCTTTTACATGGAGGGGAATAGGTGAGAAGAGAATACAAAGAAATAGGAGATAAGGCTGGACACGCAGGTCCAATTTAATAAATCAAATTTATTACAATTTCCAAAATCGCCCCACCCGGCTAATATCCATCCGATATACATTATTCAAACATCACAACCATGTATTCATACAAGCATGTTATCAATCAATCTAATCCAATTAATTAATCTTGATAATTAGTGATCATCCAATGTTCAAACAACGATTTTTTTTTTTTCTCGAGTCAAACTCGTTTTGCGAATAAGTACTCAAAGTACGAATTCTTGAATAAAATTAAACTACATATTAAATCCAATTTAATACGCATTTAATTCTAATTCATTATTTAATTCTAAATTAAATATTACACTTTATAAAATAAACCTTTACGACTTAAATTCCAATTTAATCGTTACGGGTCTCAAAGCCCGATTAACATCTATATGTTTATTTATTAATTAAAGTCCAATGGGCTTTTAATTAATTTCTATAAGGCGTGGACTTTTGGTCAACTCGGGTCAAACCGAAGAACCAAAATCCAATCCGGGAGTTACCCCATAAGCCTTTAAATTAATTTTGGCCCATTAGGCCCAATTAAATAATTAAGGTCCATTAAGTCATAATTGGACTTTATGGATGCGGTTTTAGGCCCAATTGGATCCAACCAATTTGCCTAAACTCAACTTTGTTACAACAAAGCCCAAAAGCCCAATTACAACCTAACAAGCCCAATTTCCAAAATCAAGCCCAATTAATTAACTTATAAAATTCCAAATTTCACAATTAATTAACCTAAGTGTAATACACAATCAATTACCCAATTAACATTTCTAAAACATCAATTAGCCTAATTAATCATGCACTTTAACAACCAAATAGTGTCCAACACAATTCAATTAAAATCAAACCCAATTTACATGCTTTCAAGTCTCGGCAATTAGGGGTTTTTCAATCCGATTCGTTCGGTTTCAATCCAATTGAATCCACAATCATCATTTCCCAAAAATCAATTCAATTCATCCAATGAATTAAAACAAAAAATCACAATGAATTTCATGTTCATTAAGATTCGGCCAAGCCACTTTAAAAGGGAAAAAATGTTCCAAATCAAAATTCAATCCAATTGAACTTCAAAACAACATTACCAATTGTTTTAAGTCATCCAATGATCAAAAAACATTAATTCCAAGACATTAGGGTTCTTCCAATTTCGGTCATGCCTCCAATTTGGGGAAAATTGATCCAATACAATTTTCTTGAAATTGATCACACACAATCTCAATTAAACATGTTTTAAGCATACTTAAACATCCAATTTAATTAAAACATGCTCAAAACACATTTTACCCAATTTCAAGTTACATGTTCAACCTAAAGAATTGGGGAAAATTGATCCAATCCAATTTTCTTGAAATTGATTATGCACAGCATCAATTCAACCTCATTCAAGCATACTATACTAAACAATTTAATCATTAGATGCTTAATTGAGTTTACCCAAATTAAAGTTTTGGCCAACATTAAGCAAATTGGGGAAAATCAATCCAATCAATTTTTCTTCAAATTGATTACATATAACTCTAATTCAATCATATACAAGCATTCTTAAACAAACAATTTGTCAAATCATGCTTAAATCAAAAAGCCCCAAATTATGCTCAAGAACCCTAATTCGATTTTATTGCATACAACAGCTCAAGATACCATTGTAGGAGTTAAATCAAGTCCCAAAGATCATCAATCATGCATAAAAACCGAGTATAATGACAACATCAAAGGAGTAAGGCGGAAACATAACTCACATTGAACGGTTTGAGATGCAACGAAGAAGATGCGTTTTTGCCTCCCTCCAAGCTCGGCAATGGCTTCTGGAACTGCAGTGGAGTGCACGTAGGGGCTGTTTTGTGCCTCCTTGTTCATTCGGTTCGGCCATTGAAGGACTCCATGGAAGCTCAAGCTTCAAGCTCCAAAAATAAAATCCAAGCTCATGAAGACACTTCCCTATCACCTATGTATCACTCATGGTGTGCTAGCACTAAGTCTTCTTCAATTTTGCTTCTCAAAAATCGGTGAAACCAGAAACTTTTTAGAGCAAAAATCGGCAGTGAAGCCGTGAAGAAGAGGAGAGGAAAAGAAGGGAAAATGAGAGATCGTATCTTGCAGTGAGAGAGAGAAAAGATTTAATATATATATTTATTACATTTTCCTAGTAATTTAATAAAACATATATATATTACTTTAATTCAAAAGTCAAAAATAAAAAGCAATAAAGCTTT
>SKCR01013487.1:0-11543 GCA_019454045.1 Zanthoxylum bungeanum
AAAGAGGTAGATCCGTTTCTGGCATCATTGATTGGACCATATCTAATAATTTTGATTTCTCCATTCGGAGACCCCATTATGTTGTGGAGTTCCCGGAGGAGTCCATTGGGAAACAATGCTATTTCTCTCAAGTAATTGAAATTCGTTGCTTAAGTATCACCACCTCGGTTAGACCTTAGTGACTTAATACTTTATTAAGCTGGTTTTCTACTTCAGCTTTGAAGTCTTTGAATTTCTCAAAGGCTTCAGATTTTACCGCATAAGGTACACATACCCATATTGCGAGTGGTCATCGATAAAGGTAATGAAGTAGGAGAATCCACCTCTGGTGGTGACTGACATTGGTCCGCATACATCAGAGTGTATGAGTTCTAATGTCTCCGCTGCACGCTGTCATTTACCTTGAAGGGTAATTTGGTCATTTACCAAGTAAACAAGACTCACAAGTTCCATAAGGTTCATATTTGAAGAATCTGAAATACCCATCCTTATGTAGCTTAGTTAATCTTGTTTCATTGATATGACCTAAGCGACTGTGCCATAGAAGTGATCATTGAGATTATTCGAGTTAACGTTGTATATATTAGAGGTTGAACATTTTTGTTAGTTTGTAAGACATAGATACCATTATTCAAAATACCATCTCCATATTTTATTTCATTGAATAAATAGAACATTCTTACAACTTATTAGGCATGAAAAGCCTTTATTACATAATGAAGAAATTGAAATGATGTTCTTTACTAGAGAAGGTACATAATCATAATCATCTAAGTCTAAAACTAAATAATTTGGAAAAACTAATGAATATGTCCCCACACACAATGCAACCAGTTTTTCTCCATTACCCATGCGTAAGTCAACCTCCCCATGACGGAGTCTCCTATTGTTTCTTAGGCCCTGCACATTGTTACACAAGTGAGTCCCACAATCGGTGTCAAGCACCCAAGTAGAAGGTTCAGAGTTTTGAGAATATAGTTCAATCATATAACATACCTGAAGCATTGGGCTTCTTGGCCTCTTGGGCTTCCTAGCTTCCTTGGCTTTCAAGGATCTGCAATCTTTCTTCCAATGACCACTTTCCATAAAAGAAACATCTCCCATTTCCCTTTTCTTCTCCACCTTACCATTAGGCTTTAGGTGATCTGGAGCCTTGGCCTTGCCCTTATTTTTCTTTGGGCCTCGTGGCTTCAGGTCCGTACCCGTAAGTATGACATAGGTTTTAAGCTCCAGTTTCAAGTCTTTCTCTACTTTCTTTATCAGATTGTGTAATTCTGCTAAAGTAGCTTCTTTATTAGACGATGAAACTGCATAATAAAGTTCGAGAAGTCTTTTGGTAAGGAATGAAGAATTAGATCGTGACCTATCTCATGATCCATGATGAACCCGAGGTTGGCTAATTTTTCAATGTGGCCAATCATCTTAATCACATGTCCACTAATAGATCTTCCTTATATACTTGTTGGAATAAGGCATATGACACTTGGAATCTCACGGTATGAACGGAAGTTGCATACAACTCATTCAAGTGAAAGATGATGGTTTGAGCATCCACATCTCCATGAGCTTTCTAAAGATCGTCCGACATAGAGCTAAGCATTATGCAAACTGCTTGCTCATCATCATCGACGTGTTTCTTCCAAGCATCAAATGTATTTTGGTCAGCATCTTCTGCGGGTTCAGGGGGAAATGGTCTTTCAAGAACATAAAAAATCTTTTCTTGTCGTAAGACAATTTTAAGGTTTCTAAACCGGTCATTGTAGTTGACCCTTTGAGCTTATGCTCATCAATGATGGAACAAAGTGATACTCTGTTGCCATTTGAATGTTTGTGAAATATTTTAACCTACCCGTTAAGAGAGAATGTTAAAATTAGGAATATGTTTTCATTAAT
Source organism: Zanthoxylum bungeanum (assembly GCA_019454045.1). Classification (NCBI taxonomy): domain Eukaryota; kingdom Viridiplantae; phylum Streptophyta; class Magnoliopsida; order Sapindales; family Rutaceae; genus Zanthoxylum; species Zanthoxylum bungeanum. The sequence continues at coordinate 1,894 of SKCR01013487.1, forward strand.
GTTTCATAATAACATTGGCTTTTAATATTATGAAGTTGCTCCCACTCAATTGTTTTAAAATTTTAAGCAAATCGCATCAACCCCAATATGATGGATTTCTTGTGGGCAAGGATCCCATTATCATCATTTCATAAATCCGATTAGGGCCGGTCGTTATAAAATATGATAATTAGGTAGGTTCCCAACCAATTTATGATATAAATCACAATTCCTTGATCATTGGGTTGGGCAATCAAACATGCCATAGCTTATGCTAGTCTTTGTGGACACCCAATCTTTGCCATTAAATTATAAGACCACGCCTAAAGGTCGCTGCGTCTTATGACTCAGAAAAGTCAAACCATTGCCAATAGTACAATTTAGGGACAAATTGGTATTAGTCAGTCTGGTAAATCCTAGCCTGCCAATACGGTTTAAGTCATTTGGGTCTATACTTTACAATGGGAGGCAAATTTTAGACTTAAATTATTATTGAAAATTTTAGCAAGTTTAAGTGAATAACTGTCAAATGGATTCCTCCATTGAAAATTCCCCAGAGGGAGGGTGGAGCGAACTCTCTTAAATACCCTTACCTCTTAGGCTCTTATTGCCTTGGTGACTAGACTAAGCAATAGATCCTCCAAATTAGTCCAACACTTTAAATATGCTTTAAGGTAAGCTTTGAGTAAATGATTATCTAGATGTCTTCACAGCTTTTCCTTTTGGCTATAAAAAGGTAGTGAGTGAAGGAAGACACCAAATCATTATCTAACTTAGTAATACCTTTGGTTAAATTACTTTAGTTTGGAAAGTTTTATTAACGCCTTGGTCCCACCCCACTTGTATCTTTTATAATGTCTTTTATTATAGACAAGTGATTTATATTATTAGCCTTAAAGGTAATAAATCTCTAAGTTCATCACAGAATAATTACTTAGCTAAGGGATAAGCAATATACTCTATATTTCCTTAGAAAGTCTCTAGATGCTTGCACCCTAAAATAATCATGCCAATTTAATCATACATAGAATCATCAAGCATATGAGTTTTAATATGTTGGAATTATTTTAGGCATTAAATAACTTTGATTAATATTTAATTATGATATTGCATTTTATTTTATTCAAATAAATTTACTATTCTTGTTTTTTTACAGATGCGTGAACTTTAAATGCAATTTCCTAATTCAAATCTTAACCAAGTCATGCAAAACATATACCTAAAATTAAGTTCAGGGTGTTAGATTTCCAACGAGCTTTTACACACCCAATTTCGAGTTCAAATGAGAGATAACTAATCAAAACAAAAACGGCGCACTGATACCACTGTTGGGAAGCGGTCGCGAGTGCGCAACAGAAAATCAAGTAAATCAAATTATGATGCCGTTATCCCTTTGCCCAAGACCCATTTGTTTTGATTATTCTGCAAGCCTAAGCATGATACTATATATTCTAAGCATAAAAACTCATAAAACATGCAAAGAACATAAACCTAAACATACTAACTATCATAAGAACTCTAAAAAATAAAGAAAGAAAAATACTTACTTGAACCGAAGACTCCTCCAGTCCTCCCTCCAATCTACAAGCTTTTCTCGAACTCAGCAAGCTCTTCAACGTTCCAAAGAGCCACCCAAGTGTGTGGCCTCCAAAGGTGCACACACCAAAGCCAAAACTCAATGCAAGACTACGCCTTGAGTGCACGGTATTTTTCCCTTGGTGCAGCCTTAAGGATACTCAAAATCAGTGGCTTACTCTTAAACTTTAGAGTTGCTTACTTATATAAACCCAATATATGAAAGGTTTGGTGCAAAAATTTGTAAAGAATTCTTTGGGTTTCTATAGGTGCTCCAAAGACAACAAAATTAATTAAGAATCCAATGTAGGATAAATGCTAATTTAATCTTAGCCATGGATCTTAATTAGTGGTTTAATGAGATTATAAAACCCTAATAAGAGTTTGGCCGAATTGGAATTCAAAACAAATAACAAATAAAAAAATTTACTATTCACAATACTATTCATGATATATTCATGTTTTATTTATTTATTTATTTATTCCAATTCCCAAACTGCCCCTATCGTAATGCACCAATCCCTAAGCCACTCTGGAACCTCATAAATGATATGTTCAATAATTAAACACATTGAACCATTTATGAACAATTCCTATAGCAATCATATATGCTGTTAAATTGTATTGTGCACTGTTAACCATTGATTTCGACTTTGTGTGTGTGACATTTTGGGTCCCCCAAGTTGGACATGAAATGAATCGTGATAATTTAATCGAACATAAATTATCCTCCGATCAGATGGTCGTTCGATTTCAATGACCAAGGTTGACATCTAGCAACATCCAAGGCCCCAAATAAGAAGGAAATATATATATACCCATTCTGTATGCGATTTACATATGATACTGTCCCTCGCCTCACTGTATCCCCATCATTTGAGATAGGGTATCGAAAATTTCTACCATATAGTCAAAGGTATGATGTTGATAGTGTCATGAATCGTGCTAACTCAAGAATCTCACATCGATTCTTCCGCTGTGGCCACAGTCTCAAGTACTGATCCACATATCAACCCGCGAACTGGAATACTACTTTTATAAGAAAATATTATCTGAGAGAGTGGCGGTTCTCTGTTGTATCTTTACATACTTCATGTGTTTCAACAAATGATCCAATCATACCTTTATGACCAGATCTTTTGAACCGGGGAAGGAGAATGTCAAAGTTATTTGATCCACACATAAGATTGTAAGGATCTCAAGTTTAAGGACTAGTCATACAATCGATACATGAAATTTCTCACAGACACATGGGATAAACACTCCATGTGAAAACTTTCGGCGGTCAGTTCGATGGACACGAGCAACTCATGCATCCATGTGAAACACCAAGCAGACAGATCTCCGCTAGTAGCTTATAAGATTGGCTACCCCACTTAAGGGCGGATCATATCATCATGCTAGTCTCTCCGCTTTGTGAATGCCCAGATTATACACAAAACTATGACTTGGACCGTTTAAGAATAATGATTCTAATAAGGCGTGGAATCCATCATCTTATTACTCCAAGGGCTTTATTATAGTGTTTGATGATTCATATAATTTATGTAAGACACATATAATAAAGATTGCCATTTTATTAATTAATGAAAATATTACAAATACATGTACATATAGCCCATCCACAAGTTGGGTATATGGCATATCCCTAACATATGGAAGATTAACGACATAGTTCTCATATATTTAAGTATTGGATACTTATGCAAGTGTGATAGGAGGTTCTGTTAGCCGTTGGACTGGGAACAGCTTCGCTCTGGATAGATGATGAGTGGTATTTATAATACTATTTCCCACTCATTTAATCTAATATTTTGTATAGTTTCTTGAGTTTTGTGAATGTTTTGATGTGTTTTGTGTTATTTTGTAGATAAATAAAGTTTCAGGACATTCTGGAGGTGATTTGGAGTAAAACAGTGAAATTGGCGAAAAAAGGGCATTTTGGTAATTTCCAGCGTCGCGCCGCCCAGACCTTCCGCGTCGCGACGCCCAGCATGCGCCGAATCTGCTAAAGTGCGCCGGGTCAACATGTCAGAATTTGAGAAGTTTGACTTTGCTAAAATGCGCCGTGCCACGTGTCACCATCACATCCAATCTGCTAACGTGCGACGTGCCACGTGTCAACATCATATGCTGCCGACACTCAGACTTGACACGTGTCGCCTCGTCATCAGCCATGTCACAAGGTCAACGAAGTCAACATGCCACGTCAGCATCAGCCAATCACAGCGTGACACGTGTCGCCACGTGTCGCAATCCTATTGTGCCGACAATTGCAACACGCGTCTTCGCCACGTCAGCGACACATCAGCGCCACGTCAGCATGACGTCATCAATGATGTCATCACAATAATTGAGTCTTAGCCGCCTTGCCACGTGTCACGTGAACAGTCAGCCGCCATACCACGTGTCGCCTTCTCAGCGTGCCACGTCTTACTATTCCAGCGTCGCGACGCTGAAGGCAAATTTTTCTATAAATATTGCGCGAATTTTCATTTTTCAGTGTTGTTTTCTCTCTCCAAATTCCGTGTAAAGAGAGTTTCTCTCTCTAAAAAAATTTTAGTTTTTAATTTTTTTTAATTTTGTAATTAATTTTAATTACTTTTTGTAATAATATAGTTTGCTTTCTTTATTTTTTACAGTTTTTACTATTTACCATGAGGAGGTAATTTCCCCAGCTAGGGTGAAAGGTAATTCTTTTACTGTTGCTATTTAGTTTAATCTCCCTTAAAAATAATATATTTACTAATTAAAATACTGATTAATAAAGGAAACCGCTATATTGGTCGGTTGGTATATTTATTTTCTGTTGGTTTGAACCTGATTAATCAAGAATACCGCCAGATTGGTCGGTTGATAAATTTATTTTGGTACCGCCTTTATGGCTGGATTATGGACAAATATTACCGCCTATATGGCTTGTTGGACTCAAATTGACTTAATCAGGATACAGCCAGATTGGTCGGTTGATTAAATAATATCACAAGTTTATATATTATTTTATTGGGAGATATCTAAATTAGTAATAGTAAAAGTAATTCCTTTTACCTTAGCATTTCATTTTTATTGTATTTTTACTTTTCAGTATTTATTTTACCGCAATTACTTTTCAGCAGTTTATGTCTTTTATTTTCAAGTTTTTACCAGCCCTAACTATGTGTAATAACTAAGTTAGTATCTAGGGTTGTGATGAAATTCAATGTCACGGGTTTATAAGGGTTAGATTATAATTTGGGTAATATAAAGATTTATTTATTGAGTCTTATATTAATACTCTTTAATTAACTGGCCATTAATTAAATTGGTTAGGTAAACTTAAAATGAACTAGACATAGGGATTTTAAGTTTAAGACCTTAGATTCAATAGCCCACGATCTTCCTTAAGGATAGATAACCCTTTCAATAGATTTCCTTACAGGATAGGAATATACCTGTCGGGCGGGGGTAGTCATAATTGGAACTTAATCGTAATGAATCTAGGTAATTTGGTTGACATAGACATATGGTTCAATTGGATTATACTAGGTATGTGTAATTGACCATCGGAAGATGCTTTTACATACAATAGTGTTCCAGGTTAATAAATCAATAAATTACCCAATTATAATATAACCACTTTATTTTTAATTAATATTGGAATAAATCACAACCCTAGATAGCTTTTAATATTGAATTTTCTTAAAATCTACCTTCAAACAATTTATTTTATTGTCTTTAAATTTAGAATCGTCGCTATTTCAAATCAATTAAACAACCTGTTAGATACTAGTAATCATTTAACCTCATAAAATTAATAACTTAGGTATTAAGTCCTCGTGGGATCGATACTTTTTATACTACTTGAACGATACGTACGCTTGCGTTATACGTGTGTGTTTACGCCGGTCAAGTTTTTGGCGCCGTTGCCGGGGACTTATTTATCTTTATTATTAATTTAGGGGTTAGATACTTTTACTTGTATCTAATTTCTTTTTACTTATTGTTATTGTTTTCTTGTGTTTCAGGTTCTCAGAAACTTCATGAGAAAACCAGAAGCTTTGAACTACGACCATTTGACCCAGAAATTGAAAGAACTATTAGACAGTTGAGAAGGGAAAGGCGAGAAGCCCAAGAAGCTTTAGTCAACATGGAACCTGAACCTTTGGAGGTTGCACCACCAATTCCCATTCGAGACAGAACCATTCCGGTGGTTGACAGACTCATTTCATGTATTGTACTCCCTCCATTGCCAGCAAATGCAGGTGACATCATAACTTGCATTCAGATGATTCCGCAGTCAGTTCAGTTTGGAGGAAATGCAACTGAAGATCCTAATGCCCACATCAGCAACTTCCTGGAAGTTTGCGGTACTTTCAATTACAACCGAGAAGCTGAAGAAGCAATGAGATTGCGTGTCTTCCCATACTCCTTGAAGGACAGAGCTAAAGCCTGGTTACATTCATTACCAGCAGGTTCTATCACAACATGGAACACCTTAGTCACTAAATTTCTTGCAAAGTATTTTCCACCAGCCAGAACCGGAAAGCTGAGGAATGACATCACATCCTTTGTGCAACAAGACTCCGAAACTCTCTACGAAGCTTGGGAAAGGTACAAAGATTTACTCCGGAAATGTCCACACCATGAGATTCCAAAATGGCTTCAAGTCCAAACATTCCATAATGGACTTTCTGGAATAATGAGAACCACAATCGATGCTGCTGCTGGAGGAGCTTTAATGGCAAAAGGAGAAGATCAAGCCTGGGAACTAATTGAAGAAATGGCCAACAACAACTCTTGTGGCCAACAAAAGAAGTTTGATTCAAAGAATTGCAGGAATATATGAGGTTGGAGCTAATACAGCAGTCAACACCAAGCTAGATCAGATATGCAAATTCATGGAGACTCTTACCACTGGATCCACAAGTTCACCATATGGAGGAGCACCAGAATCAAATCAACATGAAGAAACGGTGAATTATGTCAACAATTTCAACAGGCAGGGGAACAATCCATATTCCAACACCTACAACCCAGGGTGGAGGAATCATCCTAATTTTTCATGGAGCAACAATTCAGGCCAACAGCGGAACTAACCACCACCTGGATTCCAGCAAAGAATAAAGGCCAGGACAGGAACAGAAAAATGAACCAGTGATGGCAGAGATGTTAGCTCAATTAAAAAGATATGAAGCCATGATTCAGAGCCAATCAGCTTCCATCAAAGCACTGGAGAATCAAATCGGCCAACTGCCAATGCTTCAGAGTTACAGACCGCCAGGTAATCTTCCCAGCAACACAGAACCAAATCCAAGGAACCGAGGGAAGGAGCAATGTCAAGCCATTACCTTAAAGAGTGGTACTGAAATCAACAAAGACGTTGGAGTCAAAACAGCTGCAGAGGAATTTCCAAAAGAAGCTGAACAACAGATGGAGGAGAAAGAAGCAAAAGAAAAAGAAGCAAAGGAAAAAGAACAGATCACTCCACCACCACCATTTCCTCAGCGTCTTCAGAAAAACAAACTGGACAAACAGTTTGCTCGTTTCTTGGAGATTTTCAAAAAGCTGCACATCAACATCCCATTTGCAGAAGCCTTGGAACAAATGCCCAGCTATGTCAAATTCATAAAAGACATTCTTTCACGAAAACGGAGATTGGGAGATTACGAGACAGTAGCTTTGACAGAAGAATGCAGCGCCATCATTCAGAGGAAGCTTCCCCCAAAGTTGAAAGATCCTGGCAGTTTCACAGTTCCATGCACCATTGGAGAACATTACATTGGTAAGGCTTTATGTGATTTAGGTGCCAGTGTTAATTTAATGCTTTTTCTATTTACAGGAAACTGCAAATTGGAGAAGCAATGCCTACATCAATATCTTTGCAACTTGCTGATCGATCACTCGCATTTCCGAGAGGAGTCGTTGAAAATGTGCTGGTCAAAGTTGACAAACTCATCCTCCAGCAGACTTCATCATCCTTGACATGGAAGAAGACAAAGAAATACCTATCATTCTTGGGAGACCATTTTTGGCTACAGGTAAAACTGTAATTGATGTGCAAAAAGGAGAACTAACCATGAAAGTGCAGGACCAAGAAGTGACCTTTAATGTTTTCAAAGCTATGAAATTTCCAAGCGATGAAAAGGAAGAAGAAGAATGCTTCAGAGTTGATGTTATTGATAATATCATTCAGAATACTGAGCCAAATTCACCGGATACACTTGAAGCTTGCATCACCAATATGACTGACAACGAGCTAGATGCTGAAATCCTGGAATTTATCAGCTACCTTGACAAACCATTCCGATTCAAAGCAACACCACCAGTTGAAAGCTTGGAACTGCCAAAGAAAGATCGAATTAACCTTCGATTGAAGAACCACCACAGCTGGAACTAAAGTTACTTCCAAGCCATCTCAGGTATGCATTTCTTGGAAACTCTTCTGAATTACCTGTTATTATTTCTTCTTCACTAACATTGGAGCAGGAAGAAAAGCTACTAAGAGTTTTACGAGAGCATAAAAGAGCCATTGGTTGGACTATAGCAGACATTCGAGGCATTAGTCCATCATTTTGCATGCACAAGATCCTGATGAATGATGAATACAAACCCACAGTGGAGCATCAACGGAGACTCAATCCAATCATGAAGGAAGTTGTGAAGAAAGAAATCAAAAATGGTTGGATGCTGGCATCATTTACCCCATCTCAGATAGCACTTGGGTAAGTCCTATGCAGTGTGTACCAAAGAAAGGAGGAATTACTGTGGTCACCAATGAAAAGAACGAATTAATTCCGACAAGAACAGTGACTGGATGGAGAGTATGCATGGATTACAGGAAACTGAACAAAGCCACGAGAAATGACCATTTTCCGCTACCATTTATTGACCAGATGTTAGACAGGCTGGCAGGACATGAGTTCTATTGCTTTCTGGACGGATATTCAGGGTACAATCAAATTCCATCACCCCAGAAGATCAGGAGAAAACCACATTTACATGTCCCTATGGTACTTTTGCTTTCCGCAGGATGCCATTCGGATTATGTAATGCCCCCGCCACATTTCAGCGTTGCATGATGGCCATTTTCTCAGACATGCTGGAGCAGAGTATGGAGGTTTTTATGGATGATTTTTTTGTGTTTGGAGATTCTTTTGACCATTGTTTGCAAAATTTGGAACAGGTATTACAAAGGTGCGAAGATACAAACCTGGTACTCAACTGGGAGAAATGTCACTTTATGGTGCATGAAGGCATTGTTCTTGGACACCGGATCTCACAAAAAGCGATTGAGGTAGACAAAGCAAAGATAGAGACAATTGAAAAACTACCTCCACCAACATCAGTTAAAGGTATTCGAAGTTTTCTTGGACATGCAGGTTTTTACAGGAGATTTATCAAAGACTTTTCCAAGATTGCAAAACCTCTTTGTAATCTTCTGGAGAAAGATGTGCCTTTCAACTTCACCACAGAATGCCAGAAAGCCTTTGAAATCTTAAAACAGAAGCTGATTTCTGCCCCCATCATTGTAGCACCAGATTGGACCCTTCCATTCGAGGTAATGTGTGATGCTGATGCTAGTGATTTTGCTGTAGGTGCAGTTTTGGGACAACGCAAAGCAAAGATTTTCCACACACCATTTACTACTCCAGCAGAACTCTGAATGAAGCTCAACTCAACTACACAACCACTGAAAAGGAGTTGCTCGCAGTTGTGTACGCTTTTGACAAATTCCGCTCCTATCTGTTGGGTCCCAAAGTGGTGGTCTACACAGATCATTCAGCAATCAAATATCTGAACAAAGAAAGATGCCAAACCCAGATTGATCCGTTGGATACTTCTTCTGCAAGAATTCGACGTGGAGATCGAGACAGGAAAGGAACAGAGAATCAGGTGGCAGATCATCTATCAAGCTCGACGAGAATGGAGAAACAGCTGACAAAGATCCATCAATCAAAGAAACTTTTCCAGATGAACAACTGTTTTCTATAAACCAACAGGAAGTCCCTTGGTATGCTGAGTATGTCAATTACATTGTATCAGGACAGGAAAATGGCCGTTGGAATGGACAACTCAGCAACGGAAGAAGTTCTTCAAAGAAGTCAAGCATTATGTAT
>SKCR01013488.1:0-11562 GCA_019454045.1 Zanthoxylum bungeanum
TCTCGAAGATCAATTGGATCTAATCCAACTCCTAGATCCAGTAGGTGGACATCCAAGTCCTAAACATATATCTTATATATGCCTATATATCCAATATATACCCTAACCTTTTTCCTCTGAATCAACTAGGCCTTGGCTTTGGCACAACAAACCTAATGATCCCAGTCAAGCGCGGACCCATTGACATGGAAGCTTCGTAATCAATGTCAATGGACAAGAAGTGGTCTTGACTTTGGCCAACAAACCACAACTTGGACACGATACCGATATGGAACAAAGCCTCGTGATTAAAACACATCTTCGAAGGACAAGGGTTTGACTTTGGCCAACAACCCCTGCCAATCTCGGATCTTGAGTAAGAATCACTCAATGGAAGGAAAATAAACGCTTGATATTTAACGAGGGTTTTTCGCGTGCAAATTGGCTACCAATTTATTATCTTTGTTAAGGTCTCATCATCATACACCCTTAAACATGCATTCTAAATACATAATAAAGCGAGTATGAAATAAAATAATAATGATATGCGGATGGATACTTTACACATTGATCCTAGATCAAATCTCTCCCTTTCTCACTCAAGCTAGCACTTGTACTACTTCTACCCGTTACACTACACTTCTAAAGAAACCTCATATATATAGAGGGGAATAGGTGAGAAGAGAATACAAAGAGAAAGAAGGTGATAAGGCTGGACACGCAGGTCCAATTTAATAAATCGAATTTATTACAACAATTTCTAAATTGCCCACCCGACTAATATCCATCCGATATGCATTATTCATTCAACACAACCACGTATTCACACACATATATATTCAAACAAGACATGCTTTACAACCAATCTAATCCAATTAATTAGTCTTTATTTAAAGTGATCATCCAATGTTCAAACAACGGTTTGATTTTGTACGAGTCCAACTCGATTGTGAATAAGTACATAAGGTACGAATTCATGAATTATATCGAACTACTTATTAAATCTAATTTAATTCGTATTCAATACTAATTCAATTATTTAATTCCAAATTAAATGTTTACACTTTTAATATGCTTTAAAGACTTAGATTCTAAATCTAATCCTATTGGGTCTCAAAGCCCAACTAACATCCAATGTTAAATTTAATTCAAGTCAAATGGGCTTAGAATTGATTTATTAAGGCTTGGGCTTTGGTCAATGTGGGTCAAACCCAATTACCAAGCCCAAATAAGGAATCACCCTTAAATGCCATAAAACCAATTTTAAGCCCATAAGGCCCAATTAATTTTTAAAGCCCATTAATCAAATTTTAATATTCCAAACATTAAAGTCCAATTAATTAAAGTGTAATGCCAAGATTAATATATTAAACCAAATATTTCAAAAATACCCATTTAATTTATTAATCATCTATTTTTAAAATAAATGTCCAACATTAATTTTAACAAAAATCAACTCCTTTACATGTCTTATGTATTCGGCCAAGGTGAGTTTTTGTGTCGATTTTTTTTCAATCCGATTGAATTACTAATCTACGTCCCGTACACGTTCTAAGTCATCCAATGATCTTAAACACAAAAAACAAAAATTCCAATCCACTCCAAGTAGCAACACATTCGGCCAAGGCATGAATTTGGGGAAAAAATCATCCAATGCATTTTCCATAAAATTGATTCCATATAACATCATGTTATATACATGCAAGCACTTATTAATCAAATTTCACAAGAACATGCTTATATCAATTTCTTCATACCATTCGGCCAAGGACAAGATTTTGGGGAAAAATCATCCAATGCATTTTTCATAAAATTGATTCCATGTAACATCATTCTATATACATGTAAGCATTCTTATTAATCAAATTCCACAAGAACATGCTTATATCAATTTCTCACACCCATTCGGCCAAGGTCAAAATTTTGGGGAAAAATCATCCAATGCATTTTTCATAAAATTGATTCCATGTAACATCATTTTACATACATGCAAGCATACTCATTCATCAAATTTCACAAGAACATGCTTCAACCAATTTTGTCAAATTTTAACCTAAAATATTTCATGCTTGCAACCTAGCTCTTGATGCCATTGTTGGTTTATTCTAAGGTCCCAAGATCAAATCAAGACATGAAATAATATGTGAACACACCAACGGAGGTAGCGGAATACTCACATTGATCGGTTATGTCGATATGAAGACGAATCATGCCAAAAACGTACTGCCTTGGTAAGCTTACTGCAACCAGTCCATGCTCACTGCAAAACAGAAATTTGATGAAGAAATTGAGCTCCTAGCTTCGTTGGATGGATCCCGGCTCATGGTTGAACCTCCCAACCACCTTCGCAAGACTCGTAGTGTGCTAGCACTTGCGGTTTTCACCATGAAAACCCAACTCTTGGCTCCCCTTGCTCACGGTTTTTGGCTTCAAAAACCAGTCCAAAGTTTTCAGTTTGGGCGTGAGAAGAAGAGAGAAATAGAGAGTTTGAATTGTGTATTAAGTTGTCAAATGATTTACCAAAAATCAATTTATATTTATGCCATAATTTTCATTAAATTAATAATAAAATTATGACACATAACATGCAATGGCTTAGAGTGTCAAACACTCAAACTCCATGCAATGACTTTGAGTGCAATGTACACAATCTACATGCAAAGCATTAGAATGACATGTGTCATGTGGGCCCCACACGTTTCCAAATGAAAGTGGGCCCACGTGCACTCACGCGTTGGGGTTCGATATTTCCGAAATACCGAGCTTACGTCGCGACGTTAATTAAATCGAATTTAAATAAATAATTGCGCCTAGCGAAATTATTATTTACGTCGCTAACGAATTAATTCTAAATTAACTCGTTTGCCCGAATTAAAATCTGATTTTAATTCCGCGTCGAAATCTAATTTCGTCTAATATATCGAATATATTAATACATCGATTAATTCCGAATTAATCGTTCTCTCTCTTTAGACGACATTTTATCCTAGATAAAATATCTCCGTTATTAATCCTAGATTAATTTTCTCTCCCTCTTCTATAATAATCCCAGATTATTTAAGAGTACGAGTTGTGCGTCATCGGTGGATTATCGGGAAGCGACCATGAGATCCCCGGATAATCTGGCAGTAAATACGGTCGTCGGAGTATCCGAATCACGTACGTACCAAGTACTACGTTCTACCGATTTACGAGACAAGGTCGACTCCTAGCAAAGCACCAAGTCTACCTAATTCTCCGGACATATCCATTAAAGAATATTAAGATCTGTATCAAGCGTAGTATACTAATGTATTGTGCATATCGGCCCAGTATCGGATAATCACGTGCTAGGGCTGGGGCTGGATAAGTGTCTGCCCCGTCCGAAACACATATCGGATGTCTGGTAACTAGTCTCTATAATCGGATATTCATGACCTGGTCATAATATCACGATTGGATGCGCATCACTCAAGAGCACTAATACCGTATCCTGCGTGACATCATCTCCACTATGACTGGAGTGATACTTCCGTCTTGACATCACATCCAATACACTACGATTCTCAATATACCCGGCATTGGCGTACACAGAACCGGTTAGAGTCCTGGACGACCTCAACTAAAGTATATCGATTGTCGTAAGCATTAGCGATGTAAGTCTCAGGTTAAGACTATACACACCTACCTTGATTTCGGCCTCCCATAGACACATATTCATAATACCAACGGGATTCCGAGGGGTCTATCCAGAGCGAAGCTGTTTCCCGTACCATCGGTGAAACACGACCTCCTATCGCACTTGCATAAGTATCCAACACTTATATATATGAGAACTATGCCGTTGTGCCCTCACAACGCACACAAGTGCAATACTAGCCTATTCCGCATTATCGATGTCCAGTCTCGATAATACTACGGCTAGGGATATTTAATGATTAAACCTTCGGGGACTGATACTGTCTCATATCATTCTCAGTCCAGGTACTAATCATAGGGACCTCTCTTCATTTATATATCTATGGTGATCTAATCACAAATGATGAGAGTGCAATTTCCTTGTCACATAGTTAATTTGCTACAACAACACAATGATCTGTGCAAATAGTGACGCTATGGGTCATTTTGTCCAACACTTTGTATGATCCCTTGATGGTGCTAGCCAAATATGTGATTTAATGTTCCAAACACACACACTTTCTTCAAGTTTTTGCAACAAAAATGAAGAAATGGAGAGGGCTGTGAGAGCTTACTGTTTCGGTAATTTGAGAGGGAGAAGAGATATGATTTTTTGTTACAAAAATCAATTTATATTTATGCCATAATATTTATTAAATAATAATAAACTTATGACACAAACCATGCAAAGGCTTAGAGTGTCAAACACTCAATTTCCATGCAAAACCCTTGAGTGCATTGTACACTATCTCCATGCAATGCATCAACAATAAAATAATGCATATAATGACATGTGTCATGTGGGCCCCACACGTTTCCAAATGAAAGTGGGCCCACGTGCACTCACGCGTTCGGGTTCAATATTTCCGAAATACCGAACTTACGTCGCGAAGTTAATTAAATCGAATTTAAATAAATAATTACGCTTAGCGAAATTATTATTTACGTCGCTAATGAATTAATTCTAAATTAACTCGTTTGCCCGAATTAAAATCTAATTTTAATTTCGCGTCGAAATCGAATTTCGATTATTATATCGAATATAATAATTTTACGATTAATTCCAAATTAATCGTTCTCTCTCTTTATTTAGTACTTTATCCAAGATAAAGTCTCTCCGTAATTAATCCAAGATTAATCGAGTTTGAATCATACGTCATTGGTGAATCTTCGGGAAGCGACCCAAGAGACCTCTAGATATGTTGGCAGTAAATCCGGTTGTCGAACTATCCGAACACGTACGTACCAAGTACTACGTTTTTACCGATTTACAAGACAAGGTTAGCCTCTAGCAAAACGCCATGTCTACCCAATTCTCTAGAAATATTCTTATTGGAATATAAGATCTATAACAGGCGTAGTATACCGTAGTATAGTGTATATCGAACCAGTATCGGATGATCACATGTAAGGCCTGGGGCTGGAGATGTGTCTGCCCCGTACGATACATATATCGGACATCAAGCAACCAGTCTCTTTGAATCGGATAATCCTGACCTAGTCATATTATCCCGATGGTTGCAACCATTATAGAGTACTAGTTTTGTATCCCTCGCGATCATCTTCTCCATATGTCTGAAGTGATACTTCCATCTTGACATCACATCCAATACACTACGATTCTCGATAAACCCAGAAGAGGTGTACACAGAACCCGTTAAAGCCCTGGACCATCAAAACTAAAGTTTACCGATTGTCGTAAGTACTAGCGATGCAAGTCTTAGGTTAAGATCATATGCACCTACCCTGAAGCGGACTCCCATAGACACGCAGACATACTACCAATGGGACTCCGCGGGGTCTATCCAGAGCGAAGCTGTTTTCCGTACCATCGGTAAAACACAACCTCCTACCGCACTTGCATAAGTATCCTATACTTAAATATATGAGAACTATGCCGTTGTGCCCTCACAACATGCACGAGTGCAGTACTAGTCTATTCCGCATTATCGATGTCCAATCTCGATAATACTACGACTAGGGATATTTAATGATTAAACCTTTATGGATTGATACTGTCTCATATCATCACAATCCGGAACTAATCATAGGGACTTTTACCATTTATATATCAAAGTAAATAAATTACAAAACGGTAAAAGGCAATTTCATTACTACATAGTTAATTTTGTACAATAATACAATATCATTTACAAAATAGTGACGCTATGGGTCATTACTGTCTAACACTGTTTTGGCCGTGGGCACTTTTGTATTAGAACTGACCTCGGGGCATGTACTTAAACTAAATGACTGTTATTATGTACCTAGTTTGACTAGGAATATTATATCTGTATCTTTGTTAACCCGAAATGGGTACACTTTTGTATTTAGAAACACTGGGTGTTATTTATATAAAAATGATGCAGAAATATGCACTGCAGTTGCAAATAATGGTCTTTATATTTTGAATATAAATGAATCTCCTACATATAAATTAACAAACAAAAGGCTTAAAAAGAGTGATCCAAATGATGAAACTTATATGTATACCAAACAAGACTCGCATATCCACACTTTCGAAGAGTGGGTACTTGGACGGATTTGATCCAAATTCATATGACGTCTGCGAATCTTGCTTATTAGGCAAAATGCCTAAATCACCTTTTAGCGGTAAAGGTGAACGTGCCACTGAACTGTTAGCCCTCGTTCATAGTGACGTTTGTGGGCCCATGTCTAGCCAGGCTAGAGGTGGATATCGATACTTCGTAACCTTTAACGATGATGCATCACGTTACGGTTATGTGTATCTAATGACGCACAAGTCGGAAACTTTTGAGAAATTCAAAGAGTTTCGACACGAAGTTGAAAAACAAACAGGCAAGAGTATTAAGACATTACGGACGGACCGTGGTGGCGAATACTTAAGTAATGAGTTTCAAGATTACCTGAAAGAATATGGTATTCTTTCACAGTGGACTCCTCCTGGAACACCACAATTAAATGGTGTGTCCGAACGGAGAAACCGTACCTTGTTGGACATGGTAAGGTCGATGATGAGTCGCGCTGAGCTGCCAATTTCCTTCTGGGGATATGCATTAAACAGTGCAGTTCTTATTTTGAATAAGGTTCCGTCAAAGTCTGTTGAACAGACACCATATGAGATATGGACAGGTAAGAAACCGGGTTTCTCATTCCTGAAGATTTGGGGTTGCTGGGCATACGTTAAACGTTTGGAAGGTACCAAACTTGAACCCAAATCAGATAAATGCCTATTCGTTGGATATCCTAGGGAAACCAAAGGATATACTTCTATCACCCACAAGAGAGAACAAAGTATTTGTTGCTCTACATGCGGTTTTCCTTGAGAAGGAATTCCTAAATGCAGTGTTTAGTGGGAAGAAAGTAGAACTCGATGAAAGTCGTAGTGATACTGTTCTTGGCAATGAATTATCAACGGAACATGAACAGTCCATCTGGGATGAGACTGAACCACAATCTTCAAATACACAAGGACCGCGTAGGTCGGAGAGAGTCAGGGTAATACCTGAGAGGTATGGATTCCTGATCTCACCTCATGTAGATATTAATCTTATTGAGGATAATGAACCGGCTACGTATGAGGAAGCGATACAAGGTATCGAATCCGCTTTATGGCAAGAAGCCATGAAGGCCGAAATGGATTCCATGTATACCAACCAAGTTTGGACACTGGTTGATGCACCAGAAGGCGTAAAGCCTATTGGATGCAAATGGGTCTTCAAGAAGAAGACTGACATGGATGGCAACGTACAAACGTACAAAGCTAGGCTTGTAGCGAAGGGATATCGTCAACGACTTGGAGTTGATTATGACGAAACCTTCTCACCCGTTGCCATGATTAAATCCATTCGGATAATGCTTGCAATAGCTACATATTACGATTATGAAATATGGCAGATGGACGTTAAAACCGCTTTCCTTAACGGAAACCTTTCGGAGGATGTTTATATGCAACAGCCTGACGGTTTTATCGCACCTAGACTTGCAAACAAGGTTTGTAAGTTAAATCGGTCCATTTTTGGACTGAAGCAAGCATCGCGGTCGTGGAACCAGCGTTTTGATGAGATCATAAAAGAATATGATTTCATTCAAAACGAAGATGATCCTTGTGTATATAAGAATGTTAGTGGGAGTGCACTGACTTTTATTGTCCTTTATGTCGATGATGTATTGCTTATCGGCAATGACATTCCCATGTTAACGTCGGTGAAAGCTTGGCTTTCATTGAAATTCTCCATGAAAGATCTGGGAGGGGCAGCTTTTATTCTAGGAATAAAGATCTACCGGGATAGATCTAGAAAGCTACTTGGACTCTCCCAGAGTACATATATTGATAAAGTGTTGAAGAGATTCAACATGGATCAGTCCAAGAGGGGACTGTTACCAATATCGCATGGCGTCTATCTATCTAGGGACATGTGTCCTAAAACACAAGATGAGAGAGACAACATGAGTCGGACTCCGTTCGCATCGGTAGTCGGATCGATCATGTATGCCATGATATGTACACGACCTGATGTGTCCCATGCTTTGAGCATGTGCAGTCGATATCAGGCCGATCCAGGTAAAGATCACTGGATGGCGGTTAAGAGTATCCTTAAGTATCTTAACAGAACTAAGGATGCTTTCTTAATCTGTGGAGATGGAGAACTTGAGGTATCTGGGTATACCGATGCAAGTTTCCAAACCGACAGAGACGACTTTAAGTCGCAATCTGGGTACATATTTTGTTTGAATAACGGAGCAGTGAGCTGGAAATCTTCCAAGCAAGATACTGTTGCCGATTCAACAACTGAAGCGGAGTACATTGCAGCAGCTGAAGCAGAAAAAGAGGCAGTTTGGATCCGTAAATTCCTAATTGGATTAGGAATAGTTCCGTTAGCAGCTGAGCCCGTTCCATTGTATTGTGACAATAGCGGGGCTATAGCACAGGCAAAGGAACCAAGGTCTCATCAACGATCCAAACATGTTCTTCGACGATTCCATCTGATTCGAGAGATCATACATCGTGGCGATGTGAAGATCGAAAAGATCGCATCAGAGGATAATATTGCAGATCCGCTGACGAAGGCTATTCCTCGGGAAAAGTTTGAGCGACATGTACATAGTTCAGGTATTAGATGCTTGAGTGACTGGCTATAGGCCAAGTGGGAGATTGTTAGACAGTAATGACCCATAACGTCACTATTTTGTAAATGATATTGTATTATTGTACAAAATTAACTATGTAGTAATGAAATTGCCTTTTACCGTTTTGTAATTTATTTACTTTGATATATAAATGGTAAAAGTCCCTATGATTAATTCCGGATTGAGATGATATGAGACAGTATTAATCCATAAAGGTTTAATCATTAAATATCCCTAGTCGTAGTATTATCGAGATTGGACATCGATAATGCGGAATAGACTAGTACTGCACTTGTGCGTGTTGTGAGGGCACAACAACATAGTTCTCATATATTTGAGTATTGGATACTTATGCAAGTGCGGTAGGAGGTTGTGTTTTACCGATGGTACGGAAAACAGCTTCGCTCTGGATAGACCCCGCGGAATCCCATTGGTAGTATGTCTGCGTGTCTATGGGAGTCCGCTTCAGGGTAGGTGCATATGGTCTTAACCTGAGACTTGCATCGCTAGTACTTGCGACAATCGGTAGACTTTAGTTTTGGTCGTCCAGGGCTTTAACAGGTTCTGTGCACACCTCTTCTAGGTTTATCGGGAATCGTAGTGTATTGGGTGTGATGTCAAGACGGAAGTATCACTTCAGACATATGGAGATGATGATCGCGCAGGATACAGAACTAGTACTCTATAATGGTTGCAACCATCGGGATAATATGACAAGGTCAGGATTATCCGATTCAAAGAGACTAGTTGCTTGATGTCCGATATATGTATCGTACGGGGCAGACACATCTCCAACCCCAGGCCTTACATGTGATCATCCGATACTGGATCAGTATACACTATACTACGGTATACTACGCCTGTTATAGATCTTATATTCCAATAAGAATATTTCTGGAGAATTGGGTAGGCATGGCGTTTTGCTAGAGGCTAACCTTGTCTTGTAAATCGGTAAAAACGTAGTACTTGGT
The DNA here is from genome assembly GCA_019454045.1 of Zanthoxylum bungeanum. Lineage (NCBI taxonomy): Eukaryota > Viridiplantae > Streptophyta > Magnoliopsida > Sapindales > Rutaceae > Zanthoxylum > Zanthoxylum bungeanum. Next base: position 9,720 of record SKCR01013488.1, read on the forward strand.
ACGTACGTGTTCGGATAATCTGACGGCCGTATTTACTGCCAACATATCCAGAGATCTCTTGGGTCGCTTCCCGAAGATTCACCAATGACGTATGATTCAAACTCGATTAATCTTGGATTAATTACGGAGAGACTTTATCTTGGATAAAGTACTATACATAGAGAGAGAACGATTAATTTGGAATTAATCGTAAAATTATTATATTCGATATAATAATCGAAATTCGATTTCGACGCGAAATTAAAATTAGATTTTAATTCAGGCAAACGAGTTAATTTAGAATTAATTCGTTAGCGACGTAAATAATAATTTCGCTAGGCGTAATTATTTATTTAAATTCGATTTAATTAACGTCGCGACGAAAGTTCGGTATTTCGGAAATATCGAACCCGAACGCATGAGTACGAGTGGGCCCACTTTCATTTGGGTTGTGTGGGGCCCACATGACACATGTCATTTTATGCATTATTTAATTGTTAATACATTGCATGGTGATAGTGTACAATACACTCAATGGTTTTGCATGGAGTTTGAGTGTTTGACACTCTAAGCCATTGCATGATTTGTGTCATAAGTTTATTATTAATTTAATAAATATTAAGGCATAAATATAAATTGATTTTTGTAACAAAAATCATATGACTCTCTCCTATTCTCTCATGACCGAAACTGTGAGCTCTCACAGCCCTCTCCACTTTTCTGTTTTTGTTGCAAAAACTTGAAGAATTTGTGTTTGTTTGGAACATAAAATCACACACAAGGCTAGCACCATCAAGGGATCATACAAAGGTGTTATGGGAAACTAATCTTAGAGCTTGGAAAGATCAAAAATTGCTTGGAGCTTCTCTTTTCTGTTTGGCCGAAACCCTCACTGCACAAAGGAGAAAATTTTTGTTTCATCAACGCATCCGCATTCCGATATTTGTGAGTATGATTCCGCCATACTTCAATATTGTTCATTCATTTATATGTTTTGTTTGCTCTTTTGATCTTGGGACATGGATTAGAATTTCCAACAAAGATCACTTCTTGTCCATCAACATCGATTACGAAGCTTTCCAATGTCAATGGGTTCGGCTTAACTGAGATCATTAAGTTTGTTGTGCCAAAGCCAAGGCTTAGTTGATTCAGAGGAAAAAGGTTAGGCAATATATTAGATATATTGGCATATATAAGATATATGTTTCGGACTTGGATGTCCACCTACTGGATCTAAGAATTGGATGAGATCCAATTGATCTTAGAGATCTACCTAGTTAATTATCATAAAATTTGTTGGCCAAAGTCAAGATTGTGTGTTATTTAACGGGATCCTAGCCCACTAGGAAACAAGGTTTCCCGAGTACTCCACAGAGGGTTAGAGGCTCGTCGAAAAATAGTGGGAGGCAAGTATTAAATTTGCAATATTCGTTTAGTTACTTGCCAATACGAGCTCATTTCAAATTTTTCGCCAATAATTAATATATTAGTCGGACTAATATTTAATCGTTGTTTTATTTAAACAGTTGGACTGTATTCAAACTACTTCAATTATAGTTGATTATATAATTGGATTATAGTAATCAATATATTTGAATTTAAACCAATTAAATTATAGTTGATTATATAATTAGACTATAGTAATCATTATAATAAATAATACCTAAAATCGTTGATTTGATAGTTAGACTATTGGAATCAAGATAAATGAAAGATTAGTGTTTAAAACATAATCCTGGGAGAAAATGTTATTAAACGGCTTTAATTTTCAAATTGGGAATAAAACCTCAGGATAATCCTGAGAACTGAGAAGTTACTTTATTTGATAGAGAAACCTCTTGGGCCTAAGCCCGGAGTTGAGCAA
>SKCR01013489.1:0-11405 GCA_019454045.1 Zanthoxylum bungeanum
CATATTATATCTCTTTGACTTTTTCTAATAATTCTGATTTGTTTTGTTGTTTTCTTTTTTTTCTCCGACAGGATCCATATTTTTTTTACTATCACGATTTATTTTACTATTTTGATACTAATCGTCCTCTGGAAGATACTTGTGCTATTTTTACTCACCCTTTTCAGGTTATAAATTCAGCTCGTCAATGCACTTTTAAAGGCATCCTGATTTGAGAAAGAAATACATAAAAACATGGAAGCCACTTCAAGAAGACGAGTTGAAAACATTTGTGTGTTTTGCGGTAGTAGTGTTGGTACTAAGCCACAATACATAGAAGCAGCACAGGAATTGGGTCGAGTATTAGCTACAAGGAATATGCATTAATATATGGCGGGGGCAATCTTGGACTAATGGGGATCGTTTCAAAGGCCGTTCAGGAAGGAGGCAGTCATGTCTTGGGAATCATCCCAAAACCCTTGGCAGAGGCAAATCTTATTGGATCATCAAACGGAGAGGAACTGATCGTGCCAGGTATGTCTGAACGACTGGTAGAAATGATTAACCGTGCTGATGCTTTTATCGCTTTGCCAGGTGGCTTGGGTACATTGGAGGAAATATTTATAGTATTATCTTGGGCGAACCTGAACATACACCAAAAAACCGCTTGGACTGCTCAACGTTGATGATTTTTATGATTTTCTTTGTGTGTTTCTTGATGATGCTCGAGAGAAATGGGTTCGTGTCAAAACCTTTGAAAGAACTCTCTTTACTGCCAGAACTGCTCCAGATCTAATAGACCAACTCATAGCCTATGAACCTCAAGTTGACCCTATCCTTTCAAAGATAAATTGGTCCGAGGACGATCATGGTAAGAGGCGTCGGATTAATCTAGATCTTAACCTTTAATTTCCTGTAGATTTCAGCTAACCAGGTACGACCTTCTTATTCTCCTTTTACTGTTTAAGACATTGGGGACAATGTCTCATTTAGGTTTGGGGGAGGGAATTAGTTGATTAGTACCTTGTTTTTAGTTTGTGGTTTGTTTTTATTTTTAGTCCAAAATTTTTCGAAAAATACAAAAAATTTTGAAAAATTTGAAAAAATTACAAAAAATATTTGTTTTGTGTTTTTATTTTGACTAAAAAGGTGAAATTGGTAAGAGATAGCTGAGTAAGGAGTTTCAACTCCTGGACGTATTTCAAACCTATTTCGAAACAAGTTAATTTTTTTTATTTCCTTTTGAATTATTTAATTTGTAGATTCTCCATAAAACTGACTAAAATGGATCTTCATATGCTTAGTTGGCAGGTATTATCAACATGCATAGTAACATACGGACATGAGCTGTAACTGACAGGATTGTAATATTCAGTGCTATATTTAATTGGAGGAAGCCTCTCAAAAAGTGATGGAGTAAAAAAAAAAATAAAAAAAAAAAGCATCTAAGATCCGGGTTATTAAGTCTGTAAGGGTGTTTTAACACCTAGTGCCCTAAAGCCAACTGATTTGGGAGTCACTGGCCCAAAGCTCGCTACATGGATCAAGGATGTTGCAAAAATATTATATCTAATGTCTGGGTAATTAAGTCCGTAGGGGTGTCTTAACACCTGGTGCCCTAAAGCCAACTGGTTTGGGAGCCACCGACCCAAAGCTCGCTATATAGACAGAAGATATTGTATATAAATAAAAAATAGAGAAAAAAGAAAAAAAAATCAGAAAAATCAGAAAAAAAAAATTTACTCCATTACTATAAAAAGGTGTGAAATCTAATAGAACCTTAGGACAAAAATATATATTCTCTTATCAATTGCACTTGTGACTGTTCTGGGCAAAAATGAGTTGATTAATATTTTGCTGGCTGTGTATATGGAGAATGGTAAATATAATCGGAGAATTTACTTATTCGTAGTTTAGAAAGAAACAAAACAACTAGTAACTTGGAGTAGAAGTTTCACTTGATTAGTCATTAACTTCTTTATTCTCTTTTCTCTTGTCTTTTTGCTTTTGTGTGCATTAGTTTTAACTAACTTTTTACTTTTGTAAAACGTTTGTGGGTATCGTTGCTGTAAACCCTCACGAGACTACAACTCGTCCACTAGGGACACCTAGGGGTTTAAAGGCTTGTTGCATACGCTAAATGCACCGTGATCCCTACGAAAGTGGCTTAGTTTAATTTTAATTTTATTTTGTTGTTTTGCTCGAGGACTAGCAAAATGTTAGGTTTGGGGGTGTGATGAGCGGAAAATATATCAATATTTACCGCCCCTTTTACTTAATATTTTGTTTAGTTTCTCGGGTTTGATGAACGTTTTGATATGTTTTTTTTATTTTGCAGATAAAATAATATCGGGACTCAATGAAATCATTTAGGACGAAACGTGGATCAAATAAGGGCAATTATTGGACTTGATATATTAATTTTGGAGATTGGAAACTTGAAAGGGCGTTTTTGACGAAGTGCAGTTTTGGAAATTCCAGTTTTGCGCATCTGTCGTATTTTGGGCATAACTATTTACTCCGATTTCGGATTGAGCTGATTCAAGTTCCAGATTAAATAAGACCCAAAGATCTACAACTTTGAAAGAGAACATATTTTCAAATTCTGATGATTTCATGATCGAAATCGATGAACCATCCAGAAGTGTGTGGAGTGTAATTATTAAAAGTCATTATCAATCATTTTCAAAGCAAAATATTAATAATAAATAATTAATAAAAATTATCAAATCACCACCAAACAAGATAAGAAATTAGTGGAGCAATTATGGATTTGGTGGAGTAATTAGTGGAGAAATTAGTAATGGATTTGGTGGAGAAATTGATTGATGATTTGATGGTGGTAAAATTTTGCCTATAAATACCAAGCCATTTCATTTGTAAAATATATACTTTCTTCTTTGAAATCTTTAATGAAAAAATAAAAAGATTGTATCTAGTTTGTTTATTTTTAGTTTTCAGTAATTAATTTTCAATTTCGTACTTTCTTTTCTTTACTTTTCAATTTTACTTTCCGTAATTTACTTTTACACATAACACTTTCATTTCTTTACTTTTTCAGTTTTTATTTTTCAACCATGAGGAGGTAACTTCCCTCTGCCGAGGTGAAAGGTAATTCTTTTACTGTTACTATCTTAGATTAATCTCCCTTAGACACAACATATTCACTATTCTAAAATTTGACTTAAAAAGGAATACCGCTATATTGGTCGGTGGGCTATTTAATTTAAACTGTTAAACCTGAATAAGCAAGGATACCACCAGATTGGTCGGTTGGTAATTTAATTTTGGTTCCGCCTTTATGGCTGGTTATTTCTTTATCGCCTACATGGCAGGATCATGGACAAATTTTACCGCTTTTATGGCTGGTCGGACTTAACTTAACTGACTTAATCAGGGTACCGCCTATATGGTCGGTTGGTTTTAATCTCACAAGTGATTATGTTATACTAAGGGAGATATCTAAGTTAGTAATTAGTAAAAGTAATTCCTTTTATCTTGGCAGTTTATTTTAATTACTTTCCCGCTTTTACTTTCTCGCAGTTACTTTTTAGCATTTTTATTTTATGTCTTTTAAGTTTTCATTAGCCATAGCTATGTATTGTAACTAAGTTAGTATCTAGGGTTGTGATGAATTTCAATATAACCGTTTTATAAGGGGTTAGATTATAGTTGGGTAATTTAAAGATTTATTTATTGAGTCTTAATCTTAATGCTTTTTATTAACTGGCCATCAATAAAATTGATTAGGTAAACTTAAAATGAACTAGACATAGGGATTTTAAGTTTAAGACCTTAGACTCAATAACCCACGATCTTCCTTGAGGATAGATAACCCTTTTATAGATTTCCTTACAGGATAGGAATATACCTGTCGGGCGGGGGTAGCCATAATTGGAACTTAATCTTAATGAATCTAGGTAATTTGGTTGACATAGACATATGGTTCAATTGGATTATACTAGGTATTTGAAATTGACCATCGGAAGAGGCTTTTACATAAATTAGTGTTCCAGGTTAATAAATCAATATATTACCCAACTTTAAGATAACCACTTCATCTTCTAAATAATATTGGAATTAATCACAACCCTGGATACTTTTATAAATTTGGATTTTTCTCAACCTACTTTTAAGCAATTTTATTTACTTGTTTTAAATTTAGAATCATCGTCATTTCAAATCAATCAATCAAACAACTTGTTAGATACTGGTAATCAGTTGGCCCCATAAATTAATAACAAAAAGGTTTTAAGTCCTCGTGGGATCGAATTTTTTATACTACTTGAACGATACGTGCGCTTGCGTTATACGTGTGTGATTACGCCGGTCAAAGTGACATAAGTAAGGGACCATTCCGACCCAACGGTTTGAGGTCTTCCCTTGCGAGGGGTGAGTGCGGCCTTACCTTAAATCTCATTTCCCGGTTTCACACCGGGTTGGCGACTCATTATTCTCGGTGTAGTCCCCCGTGGCACTCCGTACTCCCGACCAGGGCCGCGACCCGGGACAGCATGCGTCGCCCAGTTTCTGTTGTCCCACAGCAGTTCTAAAACAAAAGTGCCAACGGCCAAAACGGCGACAGGTGCCCCATTTTCGACGCGTAGATCAATTCTCCCCTGAGGTCAGTCTCCTGCTAATCTGCAGATCCTGCACATCAGTACATATGTGAGTACATCAACCAGAATCAAAAATCCAATTTTTAAAACTAGAAGTAGTCATGTTTATCTCAATAACAAACATACCTGAAACCGGTGCCTTGCCCGCTTTAATATCCTTCTAGAGCGCCTTGTACTCACGGCAGTCACGCTTCCAGTGACCTCGCTTGCCGCACTGGAGGCAAACATCCTGAGATTTGTCCTTAGGCTTCCCAGAAGCCTTTGACGATTTGGCCTTGCCATTTCTTTTATGATTCTTCTTCTTCACACCTCCAGTCGCCTTGAGCCCAGCCCTTGGTGTCTGAGATGTCAAAGCAAAGAACGCCTCGTACTTGTTGCCCTTAAGTAGCTCTTTCTCGGCTTCCTTGAGAACCGACAATAAGTCTCCAAGAGTATCAACAGACATGCCTTCTGACAAACGTGAACGGAAGAGCTTCTTTTCTAACTCATATCTCTGTGACCTTCGGTTAGATCGGTGAAGATCTTGCAACCTCGCCAACATGTTATAGGGATCCAAGTCCCTGTTCTGTCGACGGAAATGCTGAGTCATAGAAGCAAGCATAATAGACTGAGCAGTATCACAATCATCGCTGTGAGTATTCCAAAGCTCCAGCTCAAGTAGCTTATCATGTTTGGGCTTAGGCCCAAGAGGTCTCTATATAGTATATAGCAGCCTCTCGGCTCCAAGTACTATCCTTAGATTCATTTCCCAATCGGCAATGTTTGTGCCCTTGAAGACATTTTCACCCATGATATTGTCTCAGACATTTCCCTTTCCAGTCATCTTGACTACGATTGTCCAACTATCTAGTCAACGATATTTGGATACAGTCTAACTGTTACAAGAAAAATAACATTGTATTAGTCCAACTAATAAAATAATTTTGACGAAGTAAGTTGAAAGCGCGTAAATCTAAGTATCTGAATGAAATTGCAAATTCAATACTAGCCTCCCACTATTTTCGGCGAGTCTCTAACCCTCTGTCGAGTACTCGGGAAACCTAGTGTCCTAGTAGGCTAGGATCCCGTTAAATAACACACAACCTTGACTTTGGCCAACAAGCTGTATGATATTTAACTAGGTAGATCTCTAAGATCAATTGGATCTCATCCAATTCCTAGATCCGGTAGGTGGACCTCCAAGTCCGAAACATATATACAATATATATGCCAATATATCCAATATATTTTCCTAACCTTTTTCCTCTGAATCAACTAAGCCTTGGCTTTGGCACAACAAGCTTAATGATTCCAGTTAAGCGGGACCCATTGACATGGAAATCTTCGTAATCAATGTCCATGGACAAGAAGTGATCTTGACTTTGGCCGACAAATCACGACTTATACAAGACACCGATATGGAACAAAACTCTCATGATTTAAACACATCCGCAATTGACAAAGGTCTTGACTTTGGCAAAAAACCAATGCCAACTTTGGATCTTGAGTAAGAATCACTCAACGGAAGGAAAAACGCTTAATATGTTTTGAGGTTTTTTCGCGTAAATTGGCAACCAATTTATTATCTTTGTTACGGTCTCATCATACACCCTTAAGCATGCTTCTAAAACATCATAAAGAGCAAAAAGTAAATTAATAATGATATGTGGATGGATATGTCACAAATTGTTCCTAGAACAAATCACTCATTTTCCTCTCCCCGGCTAGAACTATTCTAAACTTACCCAATAACATAATATAATAAGAAACCTCATTTACATTGAGTGGAATTGGTGAGAGAGAAATACAATGAATAAGGAGATAAAAGGCTGGACATGCAGGTCCAATTTAATAATTCTAAATTTATTACAATTTCCAACATTGCCCTCACCCTTCTAATATCCATCCGATATACATTATTCATACAACACATTCATGTATTCATACAAATCATGTTATTCAATCAATCTAATCCAATTAATTATCTTTGAATTAATGATCATCCAATGTTCAAACAACGATTTGATTTGCGCGAGTCAAACTCGTTTAAGAATAAATACTCAAAGTAAGTATTCTTGAATTATATCGAACTACAACTTTAAATCCAATTTATTTGTATTCAATACTAATTCCAATTTAATTCCAAATTAAATATATACACTTATTTATTGCCTTAAAGACTTGGATTCCAAATCCAATCTTAATGGGTCTCAAAGCCCAATAACATCCAATGTCATTTTAATTAAAGTCCAATGGGCTTTTAATTGACTCTTAAGGCATGGGCTTTGGCCATAATTGATCAAACCCAAAATTCCAAGGCCCAATAGGAATCACCCTATTGCCAACAAATCAATTTAGGCCCATTAGGCCCAATTTAAATACTTTAAAGGGCCAAGTGATGTATTTGGACTTTATGGAATTAGTTTTGGGCCCAATTGGATCCAATCCAAAATTCCAAAACCAAACTTAGTCAGACCAAGCCCATTAAGCCCAAATACACACTTTTAGCCCAAATCATATTTAAAGGCTTATTAACATAATTATAATATTCCAAATATCACAATTATTTTAATTAAAGTGTATTAGACATGATTAATTAATTAAACTCAATATTTCCAAAATACCAATTAACTTAATTAATCATGCTTAATCCAAAATTTTACTCAACACAAATTGAAGCCAAAATTCACCATTTCATGCTCAACACAAATTGAATCCAAAATTCATCATTTCATGCTCAACATGCTCTTTGATTTTAACATAAACATTATTGACTTTGACTCTAATCCAATCAAACCAACAATCAACATTTAAACATGCATTTAAACACATCATTTCATGTTACAAAAAATTAAAAACAGTGCAGTCCACTGCAGTGTATATTCGGCCAAGGTAAGGTAATAGGGATTTTTTGATTCAATCAATTTATTTCAAATGTAATCATGCATAACTCAAAGTTATCATATTCTAAGCATGCTCAAAGCATCAATTTTAAAGAATCATGTTCAAAACATAAAAGCCCCAAATTTTAGGCTCAAGAACCCTAGAATTTTTCATGCTTAAAATTGGCTCATGGTACCATTGTTAGTGTTCCTAGAACATGCCAAGGATCTAATAAGCATGAAAACATGTGATTAATATCATTATAAGTTGCGGAATATACTTACAATGAACGGATTTGAGCTTTTAAATTTTTAGAAGATTATCTCCAAGATCCAACCTTTGTAGATTCCAATCTTTGAGTTAGTTTCCCTCTCACCTTTGTTGATTCCTTGAAGTGCTAGCTAACTTGATTTTACCACAAAATCAAAGAGGAGAAACCATGAAGCTCACGCCCATATTGATGTGTGCTAGGGTTTGTATTTTGTTCAAGTGTTGCCAAATGAGAGAGAGATAAGTTTTAGTAAAAGGCTTTTACCCTTTTTACCTAAACTTGTTAGTTGGGTAAATGGTTTTACCAAAACCATTACAAGGTGGTTAGATGGTTGGTGGCTTGGCATAAATGCCAACTACCCTCCCAACTACCACATGAGAAATGGGCCCCACATTTGAATTCAAAATTCAAATGTCACTATAAACATTTACCGCGGCTTGGATCCGTTTAATCCTATTAAACGAACTTTCGTCGCTAAATAATTAAATCTAATTTAATTAAATAACGATGCCTCACAAATATATTACGAACGTTGTTTACGAATTAATTCTAAATTAATTCGTTCGTTCGTATTAAAGTCCGACTTTAATTTCATAATGAAATCCAATTCATATTAATATATCCGATATATTAATTTTAGCCCATAGGAATAAATTAAATAGAAAAATCAAATTTAACTAATAAATTTATTTTACCGATTAATTCCAAATTAATCGAGCTCTCTCTGTTCCGAACACATTTAATCCCAGATTAAATAAAGCTTCAATTAATCCCAAATTAATTTTCTCTCTCTTAATTAATCCCAGATTAATTCTAATCGAGTCAACTGTCATCGATGAATCTTTGGGAAGCGACCCAAGAGACCTCTGGATATGTTGGCAGTAAATCCAGTTATCAGACTATCCGATAACATGCGTACCTTATGCCACGTGCTTACCGATTTACAAGACATGGTTGGCTTCTAGCAAAGCACCGTGCCTACCCAATTCTCTAGAAATATTCTTACTGGAATATATATAATCTGTGTCAGACGTAGTATACATAGTATTGCATATAACGATCCAGTATCAGATGTCACGTGCAAGGCCTGGGGCTGGAATAGTGTCTGCCCCGTACGAAGCACATATCAGATATCAAGCAACTAGTATCTTTGAATCGGATAATCATGACCTTGTCATATTATCTCGATGGTTGCAACACTATAGAGAACTAGTTCTGAATCCATGCGTGATCATCATCTCCATATGTCTGAAGTGATACTTCCATCTTGTCATCACATCCAATACACTACGATTCTCAATAAACCTAGAAGAGGCGTACACAGAACCTGTTAAAGCCCTGGACGACCAAAACCAAAGTTTACCGATTGTCGCAAGTACTAGTGATGCAAGTCTCAGGTTAAGACCAAATACACCTACCCTGAAGCGGACTCCCAAAGACACGTATACATACTACCAATGGGATTTCGCGGGGTCTATCCAGAGCGAAGCTATTTTCCATACCATCGGTAAAACACAGCCTCCTATCGCACTTGCATAAGTATCCAATACTTAAACATATGAGAACTGTGCCGTTATGCCATCACAATGCGCACAAGTGCAATACTAGTCTATTCCGCACTATCGATGTCTGGTCTCGATAATACTACGACTATGGATATTTAATGATTAAACCTTTATGGATTGATACTGTCTCATATCATCTCAATCCAGAACTAATCATAAGGACTTCTACCATTTCTTTATCAAAGTAAATAAATTACAAAACGGTAAAAGGCAATTTCATTACTATATAGTTAATTTTGTACAAAAACACAATGTCTTTTACAAACAGTGACGCTATTGGTCATAATTGTCTAACAAAGTCCATCCTTAAGAAATTAATTAAAAGCCCATTGGACATTAATTAAATTAACGTTGGACGTTAATCGGGCTTTGAAACCCGTAACGATTAAATTTGGAATTTAAGTCGTAAAGGTTTATTTATAAAGTGTAATATTTAATTTGGAATTAAATAAATGAATTAGTATTAAATACAAATTGAATTGGATTTAATGTTGTAGTTTAATTTAATTTGATAATTCGTACTTGAGTACTTATTCGCAAAACGAGTTTGTCTCGCGGAAAATCAAATCGTTGTTTGAACATTGGATGGTCATTAATTATCATATTAATTAATTGATTAGATTGATTGATAGCATGCTTGTTTGAATACATGGTTGCGATGCATGAATAATATATATCGGATGGATATTAGAAGGGTGGGGCAATTTTAGAAATTGTTGTAATAAATTTGGAATTTAATAATTGGACCTGCATATCCAGCCTTATTACCTCCTTACTCTTTGTATTCTCTTCTAACCTATTCCCCTCAATGTAAATGAGGTTTCTTTAGAAGTGTAGTGTAACGGGTAGAAGTAAATACTTGTGCTAGCAGGAGAGAGGAAAGGGAGAGATTTGATCTAGGATCAATGTGTAAAGTATCCATCCGCATATCATTATTATTTTATTTATACGCGCTTTATAATGTATTTAGAATGCATGTTTAAGGGTGTATGATGATGAGACCTTAACAAAGATAATAATTGGTTGCCAATTTACACGCGAAAAAATGCTCACAAATATTAAGCGTTTTTCCTTCCATTGAGTGATTCTTACTCAAGATCGAAGACTGGCATTGGTTTGTTGGCCAAAGTCGAGGCCTTTGTCCGTCGAGGATGTGTTTGAATCACGAGAGCTTTGTTCCATATCTGTGTCTTGTCCAAGTTGTGGTTTGTTGGCCAAAGTCAAGACCACTTCTTGTCCATCGACATGGATTACGAAGCTTTCCATGGTTAATGGGTCACGCTTAACTGGGATCACTAAGTTTGTTGTGCCAAAGCCAAGGCTTAGTTGATTCAGAGAAAAAAGGTTAGGTAATATATTGGATATATTGGCATATATAAGATATATGTTTCGGACTTGGATGTCCCCCTACTGGATCTAGGAATTGGATTGGATCCAATTGATCTTAGAGATCTACCTAGTTAATTATCATACAATTTTTTGCCAAAGTCAAGATTGTGTGATATTTAACGGGATCCTAGCCTGCTAGGAAACACGGTTTCCCGAGTACTCGACAGAGGGTTAAAGGCTCGCCGAAAAATAGTGGGAGGCAAGAATTGAATTTGCAATATTCGTTTAATTACTTGCCATACGCGCTCAATCAAATATCATTCGTCAAATCAATTAAATGTTAGTTGGACTAATATTTAAATGTTGTTTTAATTAACAGTTGGACTGTATTCAAACAAATAAATTATAGTTGATTAAATAGTTGGACTATAATAATCATTATAATAAATAGTACCTAAATCGTTAATTAAATAGTTAGACTATTAAAATCAAGATAAAAAAAATTAAAGATTAGTGTTTAAAACATAATCCTGGGGAAAATGTATTAAATGACTTTAATTTTCAAAATTGGGAATAATTTCAGGATGGTCCTGGAAACTAATAAGTTACTTTATTTTATAAAATAACATATTAGGCCTAAGCCCATAGTTAAGCAAATAGTAGAGCATAATCTTTTGAAGATTTATGTGATGATAGCTTTAGTGCTTAATTCATTAAGCTTGTCGCAGTAGACTCCTTAATTTCTTTGTCAGAACTAAGGGTTAGATCCTTAAAGTATGA